>CABHPQ010171769.1:3761-17635 GCA_902168405.1 Peromyscus aztecus | reverse complement strand
AGTGGGGCGTGTCCTATTGGAAAGTCAGGCACAGTGGGGCGTGTCCTGCTGGAAAGCCAGGCACAGTGGCAGTCCCAGCACTGAGGCCGAGGCAGGAGGGGTTGGAGACTGGCCTGAGTTACACAGTGAGATCCTGTTTAAAAACAACATCAGAACTAAAATAATAAATAAAACTTACAAAATCAGATTCAGATGTCTAAATTTAATATCCTATTTCTTATTAATATTTTAGAAATACTTTGAGTATAGAAAGGCAAGGGCTCATCTCATACATATGGCAAGGGGAGATTAAAATATCTGTGTTTTTGGCTATATTATTTGTCCAAAATGACTTGATTTAAAGAAAAGTATTCTAAAATACATTTGAGTTGGACTTTCTTTGGATTTTGAAATAGTCTTAGCCGAGGCAAAATTTATTTATTTATTTGCTAAAGAAATGCCCTTCCTCCTTGTTTTTCTTATGCTGGGAGGAGGCTGGGTGAGCTGGAAAGAGCAGATGGTGAGTGCGGAGGGTTCTCACGACCCCAGCTTTATTAACTGGGGACCGGGACTTTCTAAACGGACCAGTGCTTAATCATACACACATGTTGCCCAATTTAGCCAAGTTACTTCTGGTTGCTTCTTTCTTTGTGATTTTTTCCCACTGAAATTTCCTTCTCTTTGGTCTTGTCAGATGTATAATTCACTCCCATTTTTACCCAGATGGCATTCTCTATCCTCAGAAGCATGGTGGGAAGCCAGGCCAGGGAAGAGGCGCTTCCCCGAGCCACCATGCTTGCTGAAGCCTGTGGTTCCACGGGGGACACCCTGGCTGGTGCTGCTTAAACTGTGGTCTGCTCTGCACCACTTAGATCATGCTTTCCCGCAGTAACTCTTCTTGGCTGACGACGACGGCTAGAGAATTTCACTGGAGGAAGTTGGAGGGAGGGAGGGAAACTGAGACCTGTTTATGCTTCTCCTGAACTTGATGTTGGCAAGAGTCCTTTGGAGGTTTGCTTAAAGGGGTGAGGCAACAGCAACTGGATCGGGCACCCTGTTCAGCTCTGAGACTCCCCTGAGTTTGGATTGCATGGCTCATCAGCCCTTTCTGGGAACAGGCTTCAAGAGATCAGTTGGAGAATGACTCTGGGGGTCCCAAATGAGGGAAGAAGAGGGGGCAATCTCCCTGCTCCCGGGACAGGAAAGACTCAGCTTCCCCCAGAGTCTTATATTAATATCATCACCATGATAAATAATGTTTGCAGACTAGGGCTTTAGTCTGGAGGCCAACGCTCGCACTGAGCATCTCAAGAATTGTCAAGACGTCTAAGGGCGTCTGGCCCTTTTACAGGCCTAGAAATGGAGGGCAGAAAAATGGGCTTGCTCCAGTCATGGGGCTAGAGAGTGGAGCCCAGGGGCCTTTCTTGTTGTCTTTACTTGTTTAACTGACAGTTGATTTTCTAGCTTGTTAGCATTCCATTTTATGATTAAGGTGTGTGTGTGTGTGTGTGTGTGTGTGTGTGTGTGTGTGTGTGTCTGGGTGAATCTTTTGGACGTCCAAACAACTGATCTTGCCGTTCCTCTTGGTTGCTCACAACTGATTTTAATGATGGGTAAGAGGACCAAAGAAGCTGGTTTTCCCTCACACCGTGTTCTGGTGTTCTGCTAAGCACTGACTCGCTTTCACAGAGTGGAAGTGATGGTCCACCACTGGTGTCTGCTGTCACATGCCCTCTGCTTTTGCTAAAGCTTTTATGGACGGTGACACATTCCTGCCCTTTGCCATAGTATCTTTAGATTTCAAAGTAATGCCTTTTTTTTTTTTTTTTGATGTCTAAGCCAGAGTATATGAGCCATGGTTCAGGGACTGCGAGGGGTCCCAGACCCCTCAGATGAACTTCAAGGTTGAACTATTGCTATAAGAGTACGAAGGCATGATGAGCTCAGGAGAGGCTGAATGAACTATGCTGTCAGCACGTGCCGAGGTTAGAAGCAGATGCAAGACTTCAACCAGTCTCGACTAAGACAGTTACTCAGAATTTCAAAACAGTCAAAGAAATGCCACCTTTCTCACTGTTTTGGGATCCATAACTATCATCATAATTATTTTTATGTTCAAAAATTCTTAATTGATTTATGTTAGCATACTTAACAAATCTTGGTGTGTGTATCTGTGTGCAGGTGTGCATGTGTCACCATATGCATGGGGAGGTCAGAGGACAACCCCAAGGGTCAGTCCTTGCCTTCCACCTTGACAGAAACAAGGTCTCTCTCTTTCTCTCTCTTTTTTCTTTCATTCTTTTTTGTTTGTTTTTCAAGACAGGGTTTCTCTGTGTAGCTTTGGTGCCTGTCCTGGAACTCACTCTGTAGACCAGGCTGGCCTTGAACTCACAGAGATCCATCTGCCTCTGCCTCCCGAGTGCTGGGACTAAAGGTGTGTGCCACTACTGCCGGCCCAAGAGACAGGGTCTCTTATTTGCTACCATGTAGTATGCCAGGCAAGCTCACCCGAAAGCTCCCAGGGACCTCATTCCCCTGTCTCCGCTTCCCGCCTCTAACTGCAGAGCTGAAGAGTCATGAGAAACAAGGAAAGGAGACAGCTGCAAGTGTGCCCAGTACTCAGGAGGAGAAAGGCACTCCAGGAGAGGCAGAGGCCGCAGCACTGAGGGGTCATTTTCAGTTACATGAGAAGTGACTGAAGGTGTTGGCACGGTGCTGGTCAAGGATGGATGGATACAACTACTCTGGTGTGAAGGGACTCTCTAGAGGGACCTGCTGAAGACATTAAGAAGACCCAGCAACCATGTGTGGCATCCTGCATCCCTCCCCAGATGCACACAGCAGGCGCACTCCCTTTCTGCCCTAGGTGCTGGGGCTGCAGAGCGAGCTTACATCCCATAAAGGAATCAAATAAAGTAAGTGAAATTTATAAGATAAGCAAGCCAGGGGCTGGAGAGATGGCTCAGAGGTTAAGAACACTGGCTGTTCTTCAGGAGGTCCTGAGTTCAATTCCCAGCAACCACATGATGGCTCACAGCCATCTATAATGAGATCTGGTGCCCTCTCCTGGTGTGCAGCCATACATGGAGGAAGAATGTTGTATGCATAATAAATAAATAAATCTTAAAAAAAAAGATAAACAAGCCAAACCTGAAGTCCATTAGCTCACTGAATGTCAGAGGAGGGAATCACTTTTTCTACCGTGACAGAACTTTGAATATGACACTGCTGCTAGGCAACAGGCAACCACGGTGAGGTACTCACTGTGCATGAGCAGAAGCAACTTTCATCACATTGCTCTGAGCATGTTGTTAAGTACTTGGGAAAAACAAAGTTAGATCCTGACTCACTTCATACATCAAAAAAGCACCCCATGGACCGGTAAAAGAATTTGAAAGATTAGCAGGAAGTAGGGTTAGGGATGTAGCTTAAGTTGATGACTCAAGTATGAAGGCCTACGTTCAGATCCCTGGCACTCATAGCCTGCTAGGGACTCTGGGTTCAGTGAACAAAAGGTGGGGAACAATAGAGGAAGACACAGGAAGCCTGCTTCTGGCCTCCAGTCTCTCATAAACACCTGCATACGCATGTGCACACACGTATACGCCATGCACAAACACGTGTACACACTAAAACAAAAATAAATTTAAAAATGGAAATGAAATACTTGGGTCTGGAGATGTAGCTCAGTACTAGAGCACATCACATGTGTGATGATGCCCTGGGTTCAATCTCCAGCATCAAAACACAAAAAGAAAAACAAACAAATGAAGAACAACTGCTGTTGAAAGGAATGAATGAAATCCCAAGTAAAAGGCCAGTCCATGTCCACAGAATGGAAGACACCATATTATGAGGATGGCAGACTGGTCCACATAATCAAGAAAAACCAAAATGCTGTTTTCCTTCTGAAAATACAAGCTGACAAGATGATTATTAAAGTCATGGTTATTAAAGTTCATATGTAGACATACTAAGGGCCCAGTTAGCATGGACGATCTGAGGAAGAATGAATGACTCATGATTCTTGAATGCAAAACTAACAGCTGAAATACAGTGAGTGGGGCTGGGATAAGGGTAGGCACACTGATTAACAAGACGGAATGAGAGCTCAGAAATAAACCCTTCCATCTGTGGTTAACTGATTCCCAACAAGGGTACGGAGTAATTCACCACGGAAAAACAGGCTTTTCAACAAACAGTGAGGGGAAATACACATAAAAGATGAACTCTACCTTATACTATGTATTAAAAAAAAAAAAAAGGAATCATAGACCTAAACGTGAGAGGTGAAATTGTGCAACTATTAAAAGCGAAGAAGACCTCGGGAAGTGGGCCATTTTTACACCACACCAAGTGTACTGGCGGGGTGAAGGGGGCGGGGGGGGGGGGGAGGGAGGAAGAAACTGCTCGCTTTGAAGAGGTGCATTTTGTAATATGTAACGTATATCTTAGCAAACACAGTTATTAAAAAACAACTCAAAGTGAGAAAAAGTTAACAGATTGACTACTTAAGAAGGAAGTCTTGGGCCTGGAGAGAGAGCTCAGTGGTCACGAGCATTTGCTGATTTTGCAGAGGACCCAGGTTTGGTTCTCAGTTCCTACAAGATGGCTCACAACCATTGGTACTCTACTTCTAGGAATTCTGACTCCCTCTTCTGGCTGCTGTGGGAACTGCATGCACATGGTGCTCATGAATACATGCAGGCAAACACGCACACACATAAAATAGAAAGAAACTAATCTTTTAAAAAATAAGTAAGACTTATTGCATTAAAAGCATGATAAGCCAGAGACTGGGAAATTCTGTAACACATGTACTTTTTCGAAGCAAAGATGCCATTGATTATGGTATCAGTTTATATGTTACTACATTAAGGAAAAAAAATAGCTGCTAAGGTGAGGAGGCCCCAGAATTGGGTGTGTGTGTGTGAAGCAATAAAGAGCCATGTCCTTTTTAAATTTTATAAAGCACTTCAAAGAAACCTTGGCTCAAGGGGAAGAGAGGTAGAAAATCTCTGAAAATATGAGTTACAAGTTACACAGAGACTTGCAATCTGAATAAACACTACTTTACAGTCAGGAAAACCTTGGGCAGAAAAATCTAATTTATAGCAGGTCTCATTGATGATCATCCATTGCATATAAAAGCTGGTCTTAGAATAAAAGATGAAGGTTTATATAGATATAATTCATTTAAATCATCTAGAAAAATAATAAATACCTAACATAAATGGTCAAATATTACATAGCCTAATTCTCAAAGGAATTATAAATGACTGAAAAATTATGAGAAATGCTTGAACCTAACCAGTACTTGAAAAACACAAAATAAAACATTTTTCTACTTGTAAGGATGGCATAATTTAAAAAGCCTAATGCAGGCTGAGGGCTGCAACTGGCCTCTCTGCCGTTATGTGTAGTTAATACCCTACTTCCACATCTTGAACTCTATCCCAAGTAAACAATCCTAATTTAGACACAGCATTTATTTGAAACTATGCTCATAAAAATATTAGCCAGAAACAGGAAAAAGAGAAAGGATGTAAATGCCCAATACTAAAAGAATGGCTAGCAGATTATGGTACACCCCTATAATTTTCATGCTGTGTTTCGCTTTTAAATGATGTTTAGAATATTCAAGGCTTTGAGAAACTATTTATGTTATAATGATATGCAAACATTAGAGGGTAGAAGCCCAAGAGGATTCAGCATTATGCTGCTCTTTTTTGTGTGTGTGGTGCCAAATCGAACCTGGAGCTTGCACACAGCAGTCCTGCTCTTTGTTGGACACGAGATTTATGAAAATGGACAAAAAATAAAAATTGGGAGGAAATACATCATCTGAGTACTAGGCAGCTCTGGGGAGCTTCCTCCCGAATTTTATTGGCTTTCAAGTAATTACCACAGTTTCATTGCATTTCCAAACTGCGGTAAATATTGTAAGAAAAATCTACAATGACTAATGCTATGGTTTTGGGGTGACTAATTTATTATGATTTGAGTTATAACGTCAGACCACAGAATAAGTAAATGATAAAGTAACAATATGTGTATAATATACTTATTCTCCACTTTCTACACAGTTTGAACACTAACAGTGTGCACATAGTAAATTTCCTTTAAGTATAAAGATAAATAAGACGCCGTATTTCACCTTGATTTAAAACAATCATTATTATCTTTAGCCTTAGTTTGTTCTATTTATTTAATTACTCGTGGTTTGAAGGCAGGATTCTGATTTGAGAACTTTCTCCCTTTTGTTTCCTCAGAGCTGGGGTCAACCTGGGGACCTTGTGCATGCTGGGCACCGCTGAGCTAAATCTATGGGGCCTTTCTTAATTTTTGATGTAGGATTTTTTTTTTTTTTTTGGTTTTGGTTTTGGTTTTTCGAGACAGGGTTTCTCTGTGTAGCTTTGCGCCTTTCCTGGATCTCACTCTGTAGCCCAGGCTGGCCTTGAACTCACAGAGATCTGTCTGCCTCTGCCTCCTGAGTGCTGGGACTAAAGGCGTGCACCACCACCGCCCGGCTGATGTAGGAATTTTTAATCTACAGATTTGACCTCGAGCCCTGCCTTTGAAGTTTCCCACCATTTGCGGGATGTGTGTGTTTTATTTTTCTCTTTTTGAGAGCAGATCTCACTGCGTTCCCCAGTCTGGCTTGGGAACTCCCGGGCCTCCTGTCTCAGCCTCTCAAGTGCTAGGATTACAGGTGTGTGCTCCGGGCCTGATGGTGTGTGTGCTTTCACTCGTCACTAAGTTGTTTCTCCTTTCTCGGATTTCTTCTTTAAATTATTGGTGCCAATGGCTACATACAAATAAAGCTATGTTTCAACAACTAACTGTACACGTGCGTGTGTGTGTGTGTGTGTGTGTGTGTGTGTGTGTGTTCGTGCATGCACGCATGTGGAGGCCAAAAGGTTGGTGCTGAGTGTCTTCCTCAACCATTCTCCCTGATTTATCGATTTTTTTGAGAAAGGGTCCCCCATTGAACATGGAGCTTAAGGACTGGCCAACAAGCCCAGCAATCTACTTGCTTACGTCTCACTAGTGCAGAGATGATACTGTGTTCTGCTTTTTTTGGTTTCTGTGTTGTTTTTTGAGACAGGGTTTCTCTGTGTAACCCTGGCTGTCCTGGAACTCACTCTGTAGCCCAGTCTGGTCTCGAACTCACAGAGATCCGCCTGCCTCTGCCTCTCAAGTGCTGGTATTAAAGGCATGCGCCATCACCGCTGACTCTGTGTTCTGCTTCTTTCATGGGTGCTAAGGGTCTGAACGTGGGTCCTTGTACTTTTGTATCACTTTACTGATTGAGCAGCTCCCACACCCCAGCCTGTACTTTTTCTTTTTAACATAAAATGGGCTAAGGATTATGGCATCATTAAATCATAATATTTAGCCATAATTAGTCATTATTACCACGGCAGTAAAAACATTCAACTCTTCCAAAAAAAATGTTCCACACATATATGATGGCATCATGTGGTGATATTTTGTTTGTGCTCTAAGAAATAAAGCTTGCTTGAAGATCAGAGGGTGGAGCTAGCCATTAGCTAACCATAGAGGTCTGTATGTCTGTATAGACAACAGACAGGAAGTGATATGGCTGGGCTGGGAGGAGAGAGGAAATGATAAGGTGGGGCAGAGACAGGAGCTCAGCCCCTTTTGGTCTGAGGATTTGGTAGAGGTAAGAAGTGGCTGGTTCCTTTATTTCTCTGATCTTTCACCATTTACCCCGATATCTGACTCTGGGTTTTTTATTATTAAGACCAGTTAGAATTCATGCTACAATGTCAGTAAAAAGTGCTACAACCAAGAAACTTCCTTAAGACTCTTACCTTGAATTTTCTTGAAAACTCTGGAATTCATGAACTTTAAAAATCTATCTGCATAAAAACTTGGTCTATGAACTGAAACAGTGTCCTGGAAAAAAAAAAGAAAGAAAGGAAGACGATAGGTTTGCCTCTTAGAATTCATCTCACATTGGAAAAAAGGCTCTGTTAGTCTGAACTAAAACATGGCAAAGAATTAAAAGGACCTGAAGGCTAGGGCTAGGGGCAGCCAGCAAGACTTAGTCATCATAGAAATTCTATGTACTCAGTGTTATGAATTTGCACGTGGGGGACCCCAGGCTGCCTGGGCCAGAGCCCAAGAGTGGGGGAAACCTCGCTGGCATGCTGGGCAGATGTAGTGATGGGCTAGGCAAATGCATGCCGTGAGGGCATGGCGGTGGCGGCAGCCAGAATTCACACCCAGATGCTGCATCTGCGCGCAAAGAGTTGATTAGAAAGATCGACAGAAAGGAGAGAGAGGGGTTCGAGGGTGTACACCTCACGGGAGGAAAAGCAGAAGAGAGACAGGAAAGGGGAGGGGAGTTTTTTCCTTAAAATGAGGCTTTTATGTCAGGACGCAGGGCAGCCCCCAAGGGGCGGGACTTCAAGGGGCGGGTCAGAATATTAACATTCAGGACAAAATGGAGCTTGAAGGGACGGGGGAGACAGCCAAACAACTATGCTCCATAAATTAAAATTGTCTGTCCTGCCACAGCACCACCAGGGCCTGGGGGGGACTTTGTGTGTGTGTGTGTGTGTGTGTGTGTGTGTGTGTGTGTGTGTGTGTGTGTGTGTGTGTGTGTTTCTAACACACAACTACCAATCCGAGCACCATCTGGAGTGAAGGGTGGCATTGGTAGTGAATACACCACTTATTTGAGCTATCTGTGTTTTTAACTAGGAACATCTGCAACTCTGCAATGGGCTGTTAAGAAGGGCACAGTTCTCAGCCACATTTGTAAAGAACAGAAAGAGACAGCACCCCTAGCATAAGAGTGACATTTAAATTAGGGGGTTTCATCACTAAGTAACGAGGTTACACTGAATTAGCTGCTGATCACACAGAACTGGATTGAATTAAACAGCCAGGTTCCTCTCATGTTTGGCAGGAGTCCTTAGGATCGACAGGTCATTTTATTATAATCAGAAAATGGCCTGGATGAAGGAGCCGATTCTCTATGTTCATGTGGTAGATGCTCTATTTTGAATATAGGTTTCTGGATCTCAACAGTGAAATTTCTAAAAGTTCAAGTGTAGACACTATGAAGGTTCTGCAGTGGGGTTCAAGGAGTGTTGAGCCAGAAGTCAAGCGACCTGCATCAGGTGTGAGGTCTAATTTTAACAGACTGTGATACCAGGGAACAGGGCCTCAGCTCCTTTATCGATGAACACACTGTTCCACAGATCTACATGCGCCTAGTTAGAAACATGTGTAATTCTGCAAATGGGCAGTTACAAGGGCACAACTCTTCAGTCACATTAGGAACTCTGAGCTCCCTTAGGGAGATGGAGATACGGCTGACATTTGTTTCTGGCATGACGTGTGTTCTTCCAATGGTACTGGCAGCTTCTGTCTATGTGGACAGTTTCTCACAATAGGTACCATGACTTAGGAATATAGGTAAGAAGCAAGGGGAATCCATGGCTGACTGACACTCAGCCCTTCTCTTTAAAGGGCTGTTTAAAAAATAGTTGTTATTTTTGATCTGAAAAAAAAACTATCTAAATAAGAAACACATTTGTAAACAAACAAAAATAAGTCTTGCTTATTACTTATGGGTTCACAAATGTATAACAAGTACAGAGATCTTTCTTATGACCAAACTAAAGATCAGAAGACACGTTTTCAACAGACGTGAGACTAGACCCCTGATCTGGTAATAGAATAAAGGTGTCTCTGAAAACACTAAATGACCTTGGGATATTAGGATTTACCTTCTGCATTCAAGGTGCTGTGAGGTTCCTGTCTTCCTCAACTGGATGACCTAAAATTAACCTACCTTGGCTTTTTCATAAGAGGAACCCCTGATCTGACTAAGTCTGTGGCAGATTCTTAGAAACAACTTTGTGAGCCTTTAATTTCCACCCTGATGGAAGCCAGTCATCAGCCCACGGACAAAATGTAGTTCTTTCATGCTGAAAGGTTATTAACAATCTGCCACAGAATTAGAATATTCTTTTCAGAATGGAGGAGAACAGCATCTATAATTTATTCTCTTTCAAAAGAAGGCATCCACTCACATCTTAAAGGGAAATGAGCAATCAAGTCTTTGACTGATGGACTCTGGACATGTCACCATCAGTCAGTAACTGTGAGAGGCTCAGTTCTGCCAGTAACAGAGGCTTTAGATTTAACACCAACAAGTGTGTGCATGTGTGAGAGAGAAGTGAGGAGGGAGTTTGTCCTTGATAGCTGATGTTTTCTTCACCTATGATTTCCTGCCACTCAGCATATATATACATATATATATACATATATATATATATATATATATATATGTTCATAACAGGAACTAAAGGGATGGCTCAGAGATTAAGAGCACATACTGCTCTTGCAGAGGACCCAAGATGGGTTTCCAGCACCCATGTCAGGTAGGTGCTGTAACTCCAGTTCTGGGAGATCGGATGCCTCTGACCTCCATGGGCACAGGCACTCAGGTGACTTATACATATACACATAATTAAAAGTAATAAAATAAATGTTTTAAAAGTTCATAGCACTTGCAAAGACATTCCATGTCAACATTTTCACTTTCTATGTCGTTATCGTGTGTCAGACATTGGGCTGCACGTTAACATGTAGTATCCCATACCATACTCACAGAAGCCAGGTACTGATGAGAAAACTGGTTTGCTTTCTCATGTGGCCAGTCAAGTAGGGAACTGGTTCAAATCCAGGGCTGTTCACCATCACAGCAAGGACTCAAAATCTTCTTTAGTCCAGGCTTCTAGGAACTTCATTTCAAGGCCCCCAGTCTTCTTCCCAGAGTCTTCAAAAAGGCCCCCCTCCACCTTACTCATCACCTCACAAAGGGGACCTTTGCACCCCACATAGGAACAACCACAGTTTTATTTTCCAGGGCTGTACCTGGCTCTTGGGCTGGAAGTCATTTATTTGAACAGCTATTCACATTCATGTGGTCTTGTTCTCAGAACCACTCTTCCAGCCTAAGATTCTGAGCATGCAAAAAGACCTTTGCTCTCCTCTGGGTCTGGTGACAGCCACAGTTGGACAAGAAGTGTCTACAGTTTAACAAAGCACAGGTCACTCACCCCATCATAAACAAGAGCTTTCCAGGAATGTTCTAACTTCTTCATTAACCTAAAAAGTAAACAGACGGGGGAAATAACACTGAGACTGCAAAACTGCTCTTGTTTGGTAAATTTTCAGAAAAAAATAAGGTTGATTACTTTTCCAGTAAGACCACTTTCCCAAATCTCTCACCTATATGATTGCAGAATATCAATAATGCCCATGAATAAAAGCAGTTTTTCTCCCTTATGGCTTTTAGCTGGAATGCCTCCCATTCTGTGGATAGAGCAAAGGGGAAAATATTTTATAACATGAGTACAGAAAGCTAAAACTCATTACTAATCATACACTAAAAATACTAAGAATTCTAGACTACCGCTTCCTCTATTGCCATAAGTTTTCATCAGCTTAAAGGATAATAACTTCATAGCTGTCAAATCTGAGGAGTTGGATGGGAAGACTCTAATTACAAAACCACTTCTATTTAAAAATTATGAGCAAAGAAGGATTTTTAGAGCAGTATAAAATATTGCTTTTTTTTTTTAAAGGCAACACTAGCGTGTAGAATAGTGTCCATCAAGCATGCCTGAAGCCTTGGGTTTGATCTCCAGCGCTGCATAAACTCACATGCATGGTGGCAGATACAAGGGCCAGAAGCAGGAGAATTAGGAGTTCAAAGCCATTCTTGGTCACATAGAAAGTTCAAAGTCAGCCTGCACTAAAGCAATATTACTTTCTCTGATCTAAAGAATCACGTGTTTACTGGGAGACTGAAACATACCTAGAGGCCTGTTGTGGTAGAGCACACCTTTAATCCCAGCACTCGGAAGACAGAGGCAAGTGGATCTCTGTGTGTTCAAGGCCAGTCTGGTCTACATAGTGAGTTCCAAGATAGCCATAAATAGATCCTATCTCAAAAAACCTAACCAATCAACCCCTCCCACTGCAAAAAAACCAAAAAAAAACCCAAAAAAACCCCAAAAACCATAGAGTAGCACATAGAAGAAAATTTGTGAAATTAATTCCTGAGGAATGTTTTTGCAGGGTGTGTGTACGTATGTATGTATATATGGATTAATCTAAAGAGATTATTGGATTGAGTGGTCTTGTAACTTGAGCATTACATCTGTTAATATGGGATCTCATTCCTCACAGCAATGGCAATGTGATTAATAGCCATGTGGTAGTTCACAATATGGATACAGAATAATTTGTTCAGTGGATTATTGAATATTTAGACAGAGGTGAAAGCACAGATTTGAACAAAGGCTGACCACGCGTTAGTTTCCTCTATGAAAGACAAGTGTGCATCTGGCTTAGTCATTGCCCGAGAATCCTAGAAAGCAGGTGATTAAGGCCTTAGGAAATGATTTCCTGTTTCCTTGCTCAGCAAGTTCACATGTGATGAGTCAACCATTTCAACAATCTTCTGTGGTTGTAATGGTTTCTATTGTCAAATGCGCCCTTTACACATGCAAATGAAGCCCGCAGTTGCTAACACATCTGGCTGAGGAGAGAGGCAACATCTGCCAGGGTGTAGAGGTGAGACCAACAGAATCTCCTTACGCAGATGAAAAGCTCTGAAGTGCCAGTATCATTCCTACATGTGTTTACTGAAGTAAATAAATGAACATGAATAAACATGGAGTCATGCTCATTCAAATCCAGAGTTCATTTTTCCTTCATTGGGTAGATGCTTTGAATGTGTAGTAAATGAGGAGAAAACACTTTCAGCCATTGTTAAACAAACAAACAAACAAACAAACAAAAAATGGAACTATCTAAAACCAGAAACCATGTGGGTGGAAGACTGATGGAAACTCGGGAAACTGCCACTCATCTAAGTTGTCTAGAGGTAAAGAGAAATAAAGTTGGTTTAAGCCATTAACTGCCAACCAGGAATCTAGTCCCAATGTGCCATCCCTCAGGGGAGGTGATTGCATGCGACTACCCAGTGAATGGGGTACTCGAAACCAGACCGGGTGTGTGGCTGCACTTACGTGTCTGGATTCTCCGCAATGATCCCATCTGCAGACTTGCCTGGACCCTGGATGGATTCCATGGCTGTGGAGTACAGGACTTTCTGCACCCCAGGCCGCTTTGCATCGGGTACATTTGGTAAGGGCTCCTCTTCTTTGTCTTTAAGGGAATGGTCCAAGATGTGGATGCCCAGCAAAAGGCTGTAGTCCATGATCTTGAAGCTTTCCAGCACCTGAGGAAGGAAAAGACCCAGGAGGTCAGTCAACTCAGACAGCCTGTGAGTCCAAGAGCGTGGGGTCGGCAGACACGTCACCCCCATGCTTGTCCATTGAGAGGCAGACAGGCAAAACATCAAATACAAAACCTTCCCAGTTATTATTAGACAACTAACCGGAAGGACTGCCACGGTGGTGGGAAAATGAAAATCTTATGCAAATCTAAAGGAAGCACCTCCCGCTTCCACAACTGACTCACTTATAGCATTTATTGAAAGCTTTCCACATATCAGGTGCCAAGTACCCCTCTTGGATTCAACCTTCACAACCACCTTATGAGCTGGTATTACCACTGTGTCTGTTCCACAGACGAAAACCATGGAGGAAGAAGATAAAAGAACCTGTGCAGTCACAGACAGCACATCAGTGACAGATCCACGAGGTGGACTCCGGCATGCACACTCCTACTCAGCACAGGAACAGAGAAACCACAACCCAGTCTCACAAGTGCGTGTGCCCCGGCGGGCACTCAGCCATTCTCCACCTCTGAATCTTGAGTTCAGTGATGACCTTTTTCAAAGCCTATCTCTCCAAGTTGCCAATCATTTCCCCGTA
>CABHPQ010171768.1:33108-51533 GCA_902168405.1 Peromyscus aztecus | reverse complement strand
TGCAGTTTTATCAGGTAGTCTAGGACTCTGGGAGAACATTATCAGTCCAAGTGGTATAGCTTCATTTAAGCAGCATATGTATATGCATGAACTTATATGCAATTTGGGTAAATAAAAAATTGATTCCTTATGGTTTCTTCAGATATCTTTAATGTCACTTTTTCTTCATCTCTCCTACTCTTTCTAGAATGGCCTCTGCCTTATTTACCTGTTTGTTGCTGTGATACAATATCATGACCTAGGCAACTTATAGAAGATATTTTATTGGGACTTACAATTTCAGAGAGTGAGTCCATGACCATCATGGTGGTGGTGATGGTAATAGAAAGCAGATATTGTGCTTGAGCAATAACTGAAAGCTGATATCCTTAACCACAAATGTGAAGCAGAGAGAGGGAGAGAGACACAGAAAGAGAGAGAGAGAGAGAGAGAGAGAGAGAGAGAGAGAGAGAGGGGTCTTGGTTACCTCCCTCAATATAATCCTCTCTAGGTCCATCCATTTACCTGCAAAATTCATGAATTCATATTTCTTTAAAGCTGAATGGTACTCCATTTTGTGTATATATATACATTTATATATATATATATATATATATATATATATAACATTTTCATTATCCATTTATCAGCTGAAGGACATTTGGATCTTTATTTCATTTACTAGCTATTGTGAATAGAGTGGCCATGAACGTGGCTGTGCAGATTACTTTTTGTCACCTTGGCACATAAACATACCTAGAAAGATAGACTCTTTTTCCAATTAATTTATACATTTAGTTATTCATTATTTATTTTACATCCCAACTGCAAGTTCCCCTCCCTCCTCTCCTCCCAGTTCCTACCCACCTCCCCTCTACCCACCCCCAATCCTTTCCTCCTCCACTTCTATTCAGGAAAGGGCAGACTTCCCAAGGATATCAACAAAACATGGCACATCAAGTTACAGTAAGACTAAGATCCCACCCCCCTCATATTAAGGCTGGGCAAGGAAACCCAATACAAGGAATAGGGTCCCAAAAGCCAACAAGTGAGTCAAAGATGGTCCCTGTTCCCACTGTGAGGAGTCCCACCAGAAGACCATGCCATACAACTGTCACATATATGCAGAGGGCCTAGGGGAAGACAGAATCTTAATAGAGAAAATGCTCTCATAATGTTAGCCTATAGGCAAGTCTGGGGGTATTGTCTTGATTAATATTTGATGTGGGAGGACCCAGCCCATTGAAGACAATACTACCTAATGGCTCATTTTTCTGGTTGGTATAAGCAAGCAGGATGAGTAAACACAAGGAGCAAGCCAGAAAGAAGCACTCTTCTATAGTATCTATTAAAGTTTCTGCCTCCAGGTTCCCATCTTGAGTTCTTGCTCTGACATTCTTCAATGACAGCATATGATGTGAAACTATAATCTGCCATAAACTATTTCTTTCCTAAACTGATTCTGGTTATGGTGTTTTGTCACAGAAATAAAAACCCTAAGACAATGACTAAGCAAGTATCTGTAAAGTAAGATACCAAGTTCTTTGGATATTTGTCAAGGAGTAGTATATGGCCATGGGAGTTTTTGATGCTACTGATTTTATTAAGTCATAATTTAGTTTGGGGGCAGGGGTGTTGGGATATGCAATTGCTTTGCAGTGACTATCATTCTAAAGGTAGGTCATAACCCATGTTCTTATAATGGCCCTAATAAACTAAGTGGCTTACCAAATTATACATATACAGAATAATTTCTTCAATCTCTTATTGCCAAGTCTGGGGTGAATAGCCATTTTTAGTATCTCTTTAGGAAAATGTAGTAGGCCAATTTTTCCCTTTTATTGAAAATAGATTATTTTCTCATACAATATATGCTGATTACAATTTCTCCTCCTCCACTTCTCACAGCTCTTCCCCACCTCCCCAACCCCTCTGTATCCACTCCATCTCTGTCTCTAGGAGATAACAACTAAACATGACAAAGTAAAATATCATAACATAAAAACCATCATATCAAACTTGGACATGGAAACCCAACAGGAAGAAAAGAGTCCAAGGAGCAGGCACAGGAATCAGAGACCTACTCACTCTCATCACACTCATGAACCTCATAAAAATACTAAGCCAAAATCTGTAGTATAGAGACAGAGGACCTACTCCAGATCCATGTATGCCCTGTGCTTGTTTCTTCAGTCTCTGTGAGCTCATAAAATCCATATTTAGTTGATTCAAAGGGCATTCCCTAGGTGTCCTCCATTTCCTCTGGTTCTTACGCTCGTTCTGATGCCTCTTCCTCCGAGTTCCTTGAGCTCTGGGGGCTGGGGGTGTTGTGAAATTTGATGTAAACCTTCCATTTAAGCATTTTTTTCATATAATGTCTGGGTATGGATCTCTGTATCTATTCCCATCTGCTGCAAGATTAAGCAGCTCTGATGATGACTGAATCCTTATTCACCAATCGATCTATGAGTATAGCATGATATCATTAGGAGTCATTTTATTGATACATTTTCTTATTTTTATTTTTTTAACTAGTCATATTTGGTTTTACCATAGGTCTCTGGGCTATCTAATCTCTGGTTCTTGTTACCCTCGCAGTGTCAAGTAGGGGTTCCAGCTCAAGGAGCGGGCCTTAAGTCAAATCAAATATTAGTTGACTACTCTCATAAGTTCTGTAACAGGCCATATCTTTTAAGAAGGTTTTAAGATATTTTGCTACTGTGTATGTATCCTGAGTAGTAACTCCTGTCAAAAAGTAGGTTTTAAATATTTCTTTCCATTAAGCAGCCTATCTCTTCAGTGTCAACATGGTTTTTGTTTTTGTCGTTGTTGTCTAAAAATTTGATAGGTCAGTGTAATCCCACTTGTCAATTCATACTTTTGTTTGTTGTGTGTGTTTGGATACGTCTACAAAGTTCACTGCTAGTCTGAGTCTTGAAGTGGTTCCTGTAGTTATTTCACAGTTTTGTTTGTATCTAAGTCTTTAATCAGTTTTAAATTGATTTTCTTAAATTGCCAGCTATGATATTTACTTTCATTCTTGTATCTATCCCATCATTTACCACTACTCTCTCTCTCTTGAAAATGAAGTTCTTTTTGTAATTCATACTTTTAGTAGCTACATTAAAACTCAACTTGCTGTAAATGCACAGTTCTGTGGCCAGTTTTGCCGCTGAGATTCTCTGTCTCTGTGTCAGTATGTATGCAAACAGCAAGCTGTCTATTTGCTGAAATGTCTTTTGAATTCAGGTTGTATAAAACCTCTTACTTTGTTCTTTTTGTTCCAAATGGTGTTGGCTAAATGGGTACTTTTCTTTTTATCATGTATATATTTCGGGATCATCCTTTCTAGATCTTTTAAGAATGTCATTGTTATTTAGTTAGGGAGTACACTGAGATTGTAGATCATATTGAATCATATAAAAAAACAGTATTGATGCATATAATCCATAAACATGGGATATCTTCATATTTTAGAGTATTTTTTTCAAATGTTTTGTAATTTTCATTCCATGTTTTAAAATTTTCATTCTAAAGGACTTTTACATTTTCAATTAAATTTCTTCTTTGGTATTTTATCTTATATGTATCTATTGTATTGTACTTTAAGAGCTGGTGCTAAAAAAATACAGCTTTATATAAATACATAATGAAGTGTCAGAGTATGTTTAGGGTGATCTCAGAAATTGTTGGAAATTGTATCCTTATCCCAAACCAAAATTCATTAAGTGATTTTTAATGAAACTCAGTTCCAACTAAAATAGCAAGTTTTAAAATCAAATATTCTCATAAAATAAAATTTACATATAAACTGATTTAACCTATGCTGAGAAATGATGCCATGAAATATAAAAATATTAAGTCTATATTCAATAATTAAGCCATTATGTTCTATAAAAGCAGAAAACTGTATGCACAGAGGAAGTAATGTGGTTCATGACATGAAATAGTCTTGAATCTGAGCTGAGGTGTTGAAGGTAGCATTGACAGATACTGTGCATGTAACAGCCTGAACAGTGGAAGGTATACATGTTATGTGTTTAGAAACAAGGTTGCCGACATGTAACATGAGGCAGCATGGGCAGGTAGTTCAGAAACACCTTGAATCCACATTACTCATTTGGTTTTTAATTAATTTTTAGGGCTGGAGGGATAGCTCAGCCATTAAAGGCTAGGCTCACAACCAAAAATTATTTTTTAGTCATAAACATTGTATAGTTACCAAAGTTTTAAGAACTTTCACATTCATTTATGCCAACATACATAGTCTTGGAACCCACAGATCTAGAAGTCAGCGTCCAGACAATTCAAGGAATCTGGTGCTTTAGTGGACATGGACATACTTGGACCAGACTTTTCCCTGTCTCCAAAGTCTTGGGGATGCTTTTTATCTCTACAGTTAGATGGTTAGAATTCAGACCCCATTTTTTACTCAAGGAATTTGCCCAATTTCCATTTTATTAATATTTTCTGTATATATACAAGACTTTGCATGGTTTAATATGGCAAAATCCCAAGAGGGGATAGTAATTTCATTTAAGAAGCATTGAAAATAAACCTAAAGTGTGTCTTTAATTTTTTCTGATATATTTAGTATTTTAACCACATATCTCCTAGAAGAAACAAGATCTCTAACCTGAAGGACTATAAAATTATTTAAAGAATAAATCTATCCTACATTTTATAAACATGTGAATTCCTTTCTATATGCCAGGCCATAAACACAAACACCACAAATTGTGGGTGAACAATAATACACATGAGATTTCTTACGCTGGAGTTGAGGTCAATTTATGAGAAAATAAATATATTTCTTATTGGTGTGCCGTAGCAGAGATGTAAACTGAGGAAGAATTTACCAGTCCCTATATACAGTAAGACATGAATTAAAAATATATATTGTGTTTATAAAATATTGATTACATAGTTCTAAAACAAATAGTATATTTAATCCTCAGAATAAATCTGTGTATGTGATGATATGTTCTTTGTACAGTTGAGGAATTTTCCTGGAAAGGGATGTAACTTACGTTAGTTCCTTCAACTATGAGAATGTGGAAAGCCAAACATGATCCAAGTCACTCCCACCCATTTACTCTGGTGATGACAGCCACAAGTACCTCACTCAGTCCATCAGTTCACGTAAGCTAAAAGACAACATTTTAATCAAGAGCTTGGAGACCTATTACAGCTTTTATATCATTGTCTCTTAAGTTTTCAGTTTAGAAGAGTGTAGTCAGCGAAAGTATCCAAGAACTAGTCCCCATAGACAGTCTACAATTAACATTATGACCATTCATTCATGTCTTCATCCTTTTTGAAATGAGTGTTAAGGCATGACAGCTGTGAGGTGAAATGGTTCTCTAAAGCTCCTCAAATTGCCTCTAGATATTAGATTGTTAGAGATTTCTAATTTTTTACCTAATTATCCAAATCTCCAGTATCTTAAAATTGCTTGCAGTAGAGATATGTCTATCACAAAAATCAATAACTGTTTTGACCTAGACTTTTTGTTGTTGTTGTTGTTGTCGGGTGATATAAATAGAAGTATTCCAAATAAATGAGTAGTAGGCACATTTTGTTTGGCTAAAACGTAAAGCATGCAGAAGGAAAAAGATGAACAAATTAAGTAGATTCTGGCATAAAAAATGAATAGAGCCAGGCGGTGGTGGTGCACGTCTTTAATCCCAGCACTCGGGAGACCGAGCCAGGCAGATCTCTGTGAGTTCAAGTCCAGCCTGGGCTACCAAGTGAGTTCCAGGAAAGGTGCAAAGCTACACAGAGAAATCCTGTCTCTAAAACAAACAAACAACAAAAAAAAAATGAATAGAAAAGCAACAGAAAGAACTACTGATACCCCACAACATTTGCATAATTCATCCTTTACTTTCAAAATATAAGCTAATTAATTCATCCTTAAATAACAGGTACTGTTGTTACAATCCTATCCAAAGTAATGCACAAAGAGATTCCAGGAACTTCAATACCTTGAGCAGACTTCTATGTGTTACTGTGTAAAGCAGAATTAGAATTCAGCCCCTTATAACCCTTTTCAACTCCAGTAGGTTTTATTAGCTGTGTTCTCAAATCATGAGTTTGGAAGTGTGAACATTTTTGCTGTTATTGTTCTCATGGAAGAGAGGATATCTGGTGACTATTTGGGATTATGTGCCATGGAGTGACAGGCTGAGAAAGATTTTCAGTGATCTTTCAAAATAAGGAGGTTTTTGTCTTTTTTTTTTTTTTATTTGGTGGGGAGACAATTGGAATTTAAATGGTGTTATTTTTAACATTAAAATAAATGTGGGTGACTAACAAGACATTTATATTACCCACTTAAAGCTCGGGGGATATTGCAGAAGAGGTGGTGGAGAGAATGTAATATCCTGCAGACAGGGAAGCAGGTTGCAAAAGCCAACCTTCTAAATGCTACATGAGCGTGGCAACCATCAACTCATAGCAGCTATGCCCAATGACACCAGCCCACAAAAGTCGGGCTTGCCTACATGACACTTTAAACTGGGGAAATAGGAAATCTTTTCCCTAATATTGTGGCCCCTCACTCTTTAGTGATTGTGGAATGGTGAGCTTTGGGACATGCCACTGTGCCTTGTCTCCCACGCTTTTGTGTGTGTTTATTTATTTATTACATTTGTATGTCTGGAAGAGGCATAGGGGATTCCTCTACTTTCTATTTTAGTTTTCTATTTCTCACTCTTACTGTGTTTTGTTTTGCTATATGTGAGTCTTCGTTATGTGCATTTTCATGTCCGAGCTTATGACCCTCATTTCTATTTCTGTGGAGAAGCAGGCAGTGTTATCAAAAACAATTACTTGACAAGTACGGCATTAACATGCAGTGAAAAACTTTGATACCCTTAATAAGGTTTTCAAACACTAGAGCTGGATTACTATTTGGATAAATGTAATTTAGATTTTTGTTTTGGTTTGTTTGTTTGTTTTGTTTTGTTTTTCGAGACAGGGTTTCTCTGTGTAGTTTTGGTGCCTGTCCTGGATCTCGCGCTGTAGACCAGGATGGTCTTGAACTCAGAGATCCGACTGACTCTGCCTCCCAAGTGCTGGGATTAAAGGAGTGTGCCACCATCACCCAGCAATTTAAATTTTAAAAGCTAACAGTTAAGAAGTGAAAATAATGAGAACAGGAAAGACGAAAAAGGTACAACAGGAGTGAGAGTAAAAGTATGAGTCGGCACAAGCCTTAAAAAAAAACTTAGAGATAAATTCTGTCTTACATGCATTCTAATGAGATGGAGGATCATACTACAGACCAAGTAGTGGTTTGTGCTCCATGATGTATACTTCCTGATGTTACGTCCTTTCTTAAGGATCTTCCAGCTCTAGTCTACTCCCTAAATTAAAATTTTCAAGTCCAGCATAGGTATAAATTTGACCTAAAAGATCATAGCTTTACCAACTGCTTCTCAAAGTTACTCATTTTCTGTAACAGAGACCATGATTTTAATACTCAATGAGGGCCTCTCCTCCCTGTGTGGTAGCATGTTGACAGGCCCAATCTTGTGAGGGTCTTGTGTAGGCACCACAGCTACTAACAGTTCATGGTCAGAAAACAATGCTCTACAGCATATCTTTCTTCTGTCTTTTCTCACCCCCTCTTCTACAGTGTTCCCTGAGCCTTGGAGGTGATAAAGATGCTTAGGGCTGAGCATTCAACAGTCATTCTCAGCATTTTGATTATACATTTATGTCTTAATCTCTACCCACTGCAGAAAGAAACTTCTCTAACAAAAAACTGTCAGAGTTATCTGTGAGCACAAGGATTTATATTTAATAGCTTTATATCTTCTGAGAGTGGCTGTGTCCTCCTACACAGTGAGTCACCATTCAAACTCTTTTTAAAATAGTTTTAATATATGTATATATTTTATATTAACTATATTCCACCTCATACTCCACAACCATTTCTTCTTCTCCCTCTCTCACTGATCTCCTTTAAATCATTGGTTCTGCTTTCACACCAAAGTGATCACTCTTAACTCAATGCACAAAAAAGTCTTATGTTCGTGTGTATTTGGTTCTTAAAAACTAGGGTGTCTTGGCTGTGCAGTGAGTATGTTTCTCACTAAAACCTTCCTAAAAGCATTATCAACCATTAATAAGTAATATTGTGTAGCATATGATCTTTTGGTAAATGCAAAAACTAAGAATTCTACCTCAGTTATGTTCCTGGACTTCTACAACATTTCTAAAAGTTTTATATTACATAGGACATTAAGAAAATGACATAAATGATCCAGAAAACATAATCATATTCATCAATATAATCTATGTCAAATATTCAGCAATGATATACTATTCAAAATCTTAATTAGAAAAATGACAATTTCTAAGCTTTAAGATTTTCCACTTCTGAAAGCCTATAGATACCAATTGTAAACAATCGTCTTGACAGCTGTTAATGTAGTGCAAATTGAAACAAGGATTGTTAAAACTTTAGTTAGTATACCAGGGTAAATTCAAGTTTAAACTCTTCTCTTTATAGTTTATCAGACTACAATCAACCATTTAAGTGTCCTTGCACCATAAAAAGCTGTACTTTGTTTACAATTAATTCACTGAGCCTTCTCTTTGAGAGTTGTGATCAGAACAATTCCCTTTGTTACTCATACATTTGCATAAATGCTCCAGTGTTTTACTATGAAAGGACACTTAAAATGAAGGGCAACCATCATTCACATGGCTCCCCCCACCATTATCCTTATTTCATGTACTACTTGAACGGAGTTGTTATGATTAGCAGATAGGAGCCAGTGAAAATAAAAAAGTAAGTTTCAAGTGGTGATATTTTACAGCTTTAATTGTCTAGAGTGAACAGTTAGGCCTGAAATAGTTTCCTTTAATCTAAGGATCTAAGAGTGATTAGCTTGCTTAAAAAAATGATAAAACTAATCTGACATTTGTTCATTTTTGTAACCATTTACTAAAAAAGTAAAAACAAAATAAAAAATATTCAAAAAGGAGCTACCCATTACAAATAGAACACTAACCTTAAAGTCTTCCATAAGACATGGGAAGACAGAAACAAAGACAGCTCCTAGTATACAGGCTGCTGAGAGACAGAAGTCTTTGGTGAATTAATAAAGGAAAACGAGATAGTATCTGTGACAGGTACATGAAATAGAAGAATCTAGTCCTAGGAAACATGAAGTTGGATGGATTCTAAGGTAACACAATCTTGAAGATCAGTGTTTCCATACCTAAGTATAAAGTACTGTTACTATTGCTAGGATATAGGCAAATGCACATATGGGCATCACCAATTGCACTCAGCAGATTAAAATATAATGAAAATAAATAATTTAAGAAGAGGACACAAAAATGGAAAGAAGATGTTTTAGAAGAAGTAGTTCTGGGGAAAATTGAAATGGGGGAGTAGGGAGAGGTATGAATAAGATATATTCTATACATGTATGAAACTTTCACAGAATAAATTTAAAATATTTTAAAAGACAAAGGGCCTCATATAACTTTGAGTAAAACAACTGATAGTCAATTCACAAAAAAATAGCATTAACCAAAAATTATAAAAATGCTGAAGGTGATTATTGATTAAGGAATGCACATGGAAAAATAGAGCAGTGATGAGAAAAGAGAGAAATGGGAGCTCCCAAAATAAGGAGAGTGGAAATTATTAAGACTACACTAGAGTAACTTTAAAGTGTCTTCTTGTGGAATAATAAGGTTAAACATTTCTTCTAAGATTGTCCTCATAGGCTTAAAATCTAGAGAAACCCCTACATGTGAGCATATATAAAATATTGGAAGAATGTTCAGTGAAACCTTCTTATAATAAAGACAGAGTGGATATGTCATTAAGCTGTGATTTAATCATGTAATAATATATAGTAATAAAAGTAGTAAATCAGGTCAGCATGAGCAAATATATACCCTATTATTAAAGTGGTAGAAATTAAACCATCTTAATCCATTTATATAAATTTAAAATATATAAAAAACAGAATCACGAAGATACCTAACATGTAAATTATTGCTATTCAAATGATAATTAATAAATTTGGTATGTTTTTATATAAACCTCTACCCAAAATTTACTTGCTTTTGAAATTCATGGAACAAATAGATTCAGATAATAGTCTGTTTTGCTACATAAATTTTTTACCAGCTCTCAATGTCCAAATTCAGAGAGAGATTATAATTATATAGCAAAGGGAGGTTTGGTATAAGGTCACTGGAGGGAAAGTGTCAAGTTCACAATAGTGACTGATTTGGCATTACAAAAGAAGACAATGAAAGAATAGCCAAGAGAATTGAAATGTTTCTGTAGTCCATTCATTGTTTTAAAAACCTCTGAAACAAATTTAACAAAACATTTAATTTGATAACAATGCATAAATCATAATATTTACTGTGATACTCTATACGCTTTTCTCATGACTGAAATAATTCACAGCTGATAACTAGAAAGAAATCAGAAAGGAATGAGGAAAGATAAGAACATTCCAGAATAAATAGCATACGTCTAGTCTTATAAATGGAATATGTCATAAACAAGAACTTTCCCAATCCCTGTGTTAGGGTGGAGAGACAAAGAATGGCATGTATGTGAATGGACCTGCCCAAACTTACAAGAACTGTGAGGTGGGGGACCTACATTCTAAGACCAAGTGAATACAGTAAAGAACTTAAGAAGTGACTATGTGATTAATTGCAGTCCTTGAGTTGACTTTTGAAAAGCATTTAATTTAATGTTAAGCCTCAGTGAGAAATAAGTTATAGAAAAACATTGGGTATGGATGATTATCTGGAAGGCACTGTGGTACCCCAGATAATGAAAAATACAAATATCACAAAATTGAATAAGATACAAACTCAGTATTGATATTATTATATATTTATTGCAATGTGCAAAGTGCTACCCAAAAATAAATGATATCATCTACAGATTTGATGATTTGTTCATGCATGTGTGTGTGTGTGTGTGTGTGTGTGTGTGTGTGTGTGTGTGTGAATGGGAAATTATCACCAGAAATAGCCACTGAAGCATATTTTCTATTCCTTAATCACCAGAGAACTATGTTTAGTGCAAAGCACTGACTCCACACCCAGGAGTTAAGGTACAACCATCAGCTGATAGCTACCACAATGTTGTATCTATACTTCATGGATTCCAAAGTAAGTGGTTAACTGATATTTATGAGTATTGGATATCATCTCTCAGGTCTCAAGTCAAATATCATCTTGCCTAACAGATCTTCCCAAATCATTACCCATATGTTGTTAACTTCATAGAAGTTACTCTATGAAATTATCCCACATATCATTCCTTTTGAATATATTTCCCCAGTGTGGGGGATCCGCTCCCACTTTTTCCCCAGGGTACTCTTGAGTATGGAGTAGTGGGAAATATTTAGATAGAAATATAGAGGACAGAGACAAATAGAAACACAGGATAGCCTCGAGGGGGCAGGCCTGGGTCAAAACCCACCAGCTCCTTCTGTCTCTTTTAAAGGGCTATTTATAAAAATATCAAGGGGTGGAGCAAAAGACCTCCCCCTAGTATAGCCAAGTGCAGACCCTTGTAAATACCTGTTAACCACACACATAGTCAATCCATCCCCTTATGCAGCTCTGCTGTGTAAAGCAAGCTCAGATCTCACTAGGAAACCTCTGTGGACCCCAACACCCCAGCAATTCTAAGTTCCATGAGGTTGAAAATATTGTCAAATATTCTTTCTCAGTACTTAAGAAATGTATTTTTAAGAGCTATTATCTTAAATAGTGAATAATTTCATATGTATATTCAAAGAGAATCAAGTTGATAAAAAAGTTTTTCCTTCTCCAGATCCCCCAAATTTGAGGAGGGATATTTAAAACAGAGGGAAAAAATCTAATAGTGTCTTTCAATATTTTTATGATTTATTTTGACAAAGAAACCTAGAATCATTTTCAGAGATTCAAACTTATTACATATGACATATCAATGTGTACATTGGCATTCAGTAGGGAAATTCCGTATTTGTATAGTTCATCTTATACATTCTGGTGTCATTCCTTGCAATTAATAAATATTTACTACTATATTGTCTACTTCAAATGCTGAGAAGCATATTTAAGGCTCCTCAGGAGACATAAATATTTCATGTTACATATTCTAGTGACAAGTACCAAATAGAACAACAAAATGTAATGGGTAGAACACATTTCGCATAATCAATCATGTCCTCAGACAAGTGTTACAAATAAAATGGATGAGTTCAACATTTATGGGTCAAATATAATTGTCACCATGCACTTATATATTTGAAAACAATTAAGTGAGTAGAAATATCAGATATAATGCATGCTTTGAATAAATAGGACAATGTACATACATAAAGATAAAATGTTAAATTAGCTTATATACATTGATAAGCAAGTTTCATAGTATTTTCAATCAAAATAGTGTTTGAATAATTAATAAGAATGTATTCACAAATTCTTTACTGGTAAATTAAAGCCTAGGCTGACAGAGTTCTTGGAATGTTTGGTTATTTTTTTTTCAGAATTAGCCATAATGCAATAATGAATAACCCCCCAAATCTCAATGACTGAACACAGGCGTTCATTCTCCATCCTTGTTAAGTCAATCTGTGTAGAAGCCACTTCCTGGGACATCTGTAATTCATGTAGTGATTCAATGTTCCAGGATGTTTCAAGCTTGTTCTGACATACTGGTTTCAAGTATTCATGATTATCACAAGCAAAGAAAAACACCACAGAACCAGTAGTAGGGGGGTTAGATTCATTAGGCTAACCAATGTGACTTAAGCACGGATCTGTTGGCTAGAGCTAATTAAATAGCCCCGACTAACTGCAAGGTGTTGAGGTACATAATTTTTTGTTACAAAAGGAGGCAAGAATCATGCTTGACTTTTTTGACTCTTCCCCAAGTTCTTCATAATTCTGGTGATAACATATTACAAATTCATCACAGATTAAGCCAAATGCATTCTCCATTTAAAAAAATCTATTTTGTAATCAAGGCAAATTATCATTCAAGAGTTTACAGAATACAGATGGTAAGAAGCAGTTTTAAACTAATTTGATGTATGGGTAGAATTTAGTTGACAGATGTGTGAATCACTCTCAAAAAAAAACAATTAGTCAGCATCAAATTTGTATACAAATAAAAAGGTTATTATTTTGTGGCACAATGGAATCAATCTCTGACATATATATCTGACATATCACACACGTGTGTGTGTGTGTGTGTGTGTGTGTGAGTGTGTGTGTGTGTGACTAATTGTCGCTAATTGAGACTAAGAGTAAATTAGTAGTAAGAGGTAGAAGGACAGAAAATCAAGATAAAAGATCCTTTAGTTTTACATAGTGCTTCAACTGTTATATCACTGCTCAAAGTATCTGGTGAGCATGAATATCTGATTTGAGCATCCATGTTTCTCTACTTAACAGCTAGGGAGAGGGCTCATTCAGCACTGTGCTCCTGTCATCTTATTAAAAAGAGAGATGGAAAGATTCCTAGAGCTCACTTGCATGTTAATCCTGCTGAATTGATGAGCTCCAGGTTCAGTAAGAAATCCTATCTCAAAGACTAAGGTGGTGGGCAATGGGATGGTTCAGCAGGTAAAGGAGCTTGTTAGCCAAGCCTGACAATCTGAGTCTGATCTCCAGGACCCATATGGTACAGAGAAACAGAGCAAGTTCTGGCAAGTTATCCTGCAACCTCCACAAGCTCACTGTAGCATTCACACATGCACCGTTTGTATACACACTAGATAAAATAATGCATAAATACATGCATTTAACATAAGAGCAATAGAGGAAGACATCTGACAGCCACCATTGGCCTCCACATACACACGAACAAACACTAACATACAATACACAGAAAAAAAACGTTTTCCCTTTGAAGCCTGTTCACTCTTCAAATTTTTTCAGAGAATGTTGAAAATTATTCTTTCACAGCCTTGAAGCAGAGGGAGGGGCTTGGACCTGCCTAAGCTGAATGTACCAGGCTCTGCCTACTCATCCCCCATCCCCTACCCTCTATTGCCCCCCCTACCCCCAGTTTACTCATGGAGATTTCTAGGCTCCCCGACCCCCACCCAATGCTAAATTCTTTAAGGAACTAATTAGTGATAATCTAGTTTGCTTTTCTGTTGCTGTAATAAAATACTATGATCGAGGGCTGGAGAGATGGCTCAGAGGTTAAGAGCACTGCTTGTTCTTCCAATGGTCTTGAGTTCAATTCCCAGCAACCACATGGTGGCTCACAACCATCTGTAATGAGATCTGGTGCCCTCTTCTGGCTTGCAGGGATATGTGCAGACAGAACACTGTATACATAATAAATAAATAAATAAATCTTAAAAAAAAAAAATTGGGGAGGAAAGGGTTTAATTGGCTTACAGGTTACAGTCTGTCAAGGAAACCAAAACAGGAACTCTAGGCGGCAACTTGCAACAGAATTCACCTAGGAATGCTGCTCAGTGGATTACTCCCAAGCTCACATTAAGCTCTCTTTCTTATCCCGCCCAGTTTACCTGTCTAAGGACAGTGAAGTTCATAGTGGGCTGGTTGTGTTCTCCTCCATCAGTTAGCAATCAAGAAAATGCCTCCATAGCAATGTCCACAGGCCAATCTGATAGATTTTTCACCTGATGTTCCCTCTTCTAAGTGTGTCAAGTTTCAACCAAGATTAGATAACACAGGTAATAAAATGATGCTAACTTATCAATTTATTTTTATAAATACTATTTAATATCTCTTTAAAGGGGCATATTTAAACAAGAAATAGAAGTGTAAGTAGAGATTTTAAAAGTTACTTTTAAATTTTAGTGTATGTGAAATTATGCCACTATTTTATATATGAAGCAAATGGACTTAAATAGGACAATTAGAATTCCAATAAAAAATCGAGTTAGAAAATATATCCAGGTAAATCACAAAAAAAGGAGCCAGAAACCTTAGAAAAGCAAACTCTAAAATATGATCTTTGGTGGTGCATGACTGTAATCCCAGCACTCAGGAGACAGAGGCAGGTGAATCCTTGTGAAGTTGAGGCCAGCCTGGTCTAGGTAGAGAATTCCAAGACAGAAAAATAAGAAACAAAATATAAAAAATAAAAATAAAGTACAATCATTGTTCATACCATGCTACTTGTAAATTAATACAAATATTTTTAAAATTGAATAATTTCCACTCTGTTTAATTGCACAGAATGTGTATGTGAGGTAAAATGTTATGAATTCCTTGTAATTAAAAATCATTTCTTAAAATAAGTGGATATGACATTGAGAAAAAAATTATAATAAATTATTACACGTAAAAATAATCGTCCCCAGTGCACCTAGCTGACTTTTGGGAACGTGTTCCCCATGCTGGATTACCTCACCCAACCTTGATGCACTGGGAGGAACTTGGTCCTGCCTAGACCTGATGTGGATGCTTTGTTCATGCCCATAGGAGGCCTACCCCTTTCTGAATAGAGACAACTGAGGAGGAGTGGATGGGGAGAGGTGTAGATAGGAGGCTGGGGGAGGGAACAGGGAAGAAGAAGAAGAAGAAGGGGAAACTGTGATCAGTATGTAAAATAAATGGAAAAAATTAATTAGTAAAAAAAGAAAAAATATCAAATATATATACGACTAATTGAATTCAGTTACTCATTAAAACATGGGCAACAATAGCCAAGTAGGGTTTTTCACATAATGAAGACACAATTTGTGTGGATCACAACATAATGAGATTAAAAGTCATATGATCACCTCATACTGTTAGATGAAGCAAGCATTGTACCTGGAAAGATATTTAGCAAAACAGCGACCCATGAGCATCCCTTTAAAAATGATGAGTTTTATCCATCTCAAGTAAACAAACAGCAACATGTTACTGTATGGCTTTGCAGGTAAGTCCAAGTCACATAAATATTGAAGAAACAAGACCAGAATAAGGATTGTTATGTTAATACTTAACTTCATTCTATCCAATGCAATAAGAGAAGAAACCAAAATAAAAGACATGCCAAAATTATCTTCTTGTTTAAGACTGATGATCAACCTATAAAATAAAATAAAAATATAACTAAAATAAAGTTAGATATTAAAAGTTTGTTTGATTCATTGATAATTAATAGAAATATTAATGTGACAAATCCAAAGTATATCTAATAACATATCAATAATAATTTACAGGGTATAATAAAGACTACTTTAAAATACAGATGTAAATAACATAAAGAAGTATGAAATACTAACACACATAAACTGGATTTGATTACATAAAGACATAAAATGTACAGGATGGGAATTATGTATGCTATAAATACAGTGATTTTCTCTAACTTAACATAATTCCAATTAAAATCCTAATTAAATCAGTTTGAACTTGTAAAATTGCATTTTTAAATGATGATGTAAAATAGAAGAATTTGGTAAAGGAAAAGTCATAATGAAAAATAAGGATTAAATTAGGGTCACATTAATTCATCCTGCATCTCATAAAAAGAATGTTGTTAAACCTTACAATTAAAATGGACCTGACAGGCAGACCAAAAGGATTTTCTTTCAATTCATGTGTTTTGGAGCAGATTGATTTACTTTTGAGAATGTTGGTTGCTTAGCAAGAATCGTCACAAACAGTGTAAAAAGAAGAGAAACAGATGCAGTTCCATCAAATCCTGCAGAGATTTTAGGGATCTGCCGATAGAAATGATAAACTGAACTTAAATTTTCAAAATATTTTTGTTATTTTATCAATCAAAAGAGGTATTTTCTATCTTCTGAAAATAAGACTCTTCTAAAAGACAACTGCTTAATGTTTTGTCTGAAATTTAATATCGTTTTAATTTTTATCTATCATTTGAAATAAACTTATCACACATGTAAGGAAAAGTTAAAATTTAAAATAAGTCTATGTGTCTATTTGCAATTAGCATAAATGAGGACAAGGTTGACAAACTTAATCCACTTCATGGGACACAGGATGCACGGACTTCAGTATTTACTCTCTGGAATGTGGACTGTACTGCTGTAACAAAGAGAGCCCTGTGTTTTTCTCCCCATTCTAAGAATTTTATACATATGGTTTCTAACGAATGTTATTATTTTTATAAAACATGTGAGTGTAATTTGAAAACATTAAGTGAACTCACAGTCTTGGATTATAGCTGGTGCTCCCTATGTTCTGCTCATAAATTACAGTCCTCAGAAGAGACTGTTACTCAAATCTTACTGACTGTTCTTGAGAAGGTTGAGAAACTAATAACATTTTAAACATATTTCCACCTTTTGAACTTATATATTTCCAGGGTTTTATTTTTAGTCTTACTGTTAGCTATTCTGTTATGTGTTTACTACATACATTTACATCTGTTGTAACCCTCCTCATTTTAAAGTCAACCTTTCCATTCTTAATCTGTTTTAATGTGTTCAACTGTAAATCCCATTTTGTTGGACAATAATTAGGATTGTAATTTCCCTTTTGTTTCAAAAATTTGCTTCTAATATGGCTCATTGTTTGTTTTTCTTGGAAACAGCATGTGTTTGAGGTTCTACCTCAAATTATGTGTCTTATTGGATGATGCCCATCTATTCACATTTAGCATAATTAATAATATCCGTTATTTTATTCCTCCCAATGTATTTTGATATTATTATGATTTAGTTCGTTAGCCTAATTTCTTTCATTTTCATTGATTTCTGTTCTTTCTTCAAATCAAATAGAATATTTTGAATTTTTTTATTCTCTACTTATCATCATACATTTTACTTATAATATTCATTAGATGCTGACTTTGTCAATTTCAGGTATGTGTCTAATGCACTCTGGTTACTCTCACTCTTCCAATCCCCTTTCCTATTCCCCTCTAACCTTTTTCTGATTTTTTTGAAATGTAAAGTTTAATAATTTCAACATTTCCTCTTATCTGTGAACTATAACGTTTGCTGTGTAACAAAAGCTCTAATGAGTTTTTCTTTCCTTTTCTTTCTTTCTTTCTTTCTTTCTTTTTGCTTCATTTATCAAAAACACTTTTTCATATAATAAATTCTGATTACAACTTTTTCTCCCCCTACTCCTCCTATATCCTCCCCTTACCCCCTCCCACCCAGAACCATACACTTTCTGCCTCTCCTTAAAAAACAAACAGGCCTCCAAGGGATAATAACAAAATAAAATAAGATAGAGAAAAACTAAACAAAATGGAATATGAGAAAAAGATGACCAAACAAGGAAAAAGAACAGAAAGGGGGAAAAAGCACAACAATCATATATAGAGGCAGAAATACACACATACAACCACACCGAATCCCATAAAAATCCAAAACTGGAAGCCATAACATATATACAAGGGGCCTATGAGAAAGAAAGAAAGAAAGAAAGAAAGAAAGAAAGAAAGAAAGAAAGAAAGAAAGAAAGAAAGAAAGAAAGAAAGAAAGAAAGAAAGA
>CABHPQ010171768.1:18724-33008 GCA_902168405.1 Peromyscus aztecus | reverse complement strand
AAAAGAAAAGCACTGATTTAACTTTATGAGACAAAGAACCTCCAACGGTACCATTGAATTGGTTATATGCTGGCCATGTACTGCTGGGCATGGAGTCTACCCTTAAAAGTGGTTTGTTTACCCAGTGAGATTCTCATGAAGAAAGTTAATTTTTTGTATGCAAGTGGCTATCAATTAGAGATAGCTTCTAGGGTAGGGATGGGGTTTTGTGTCCATTTCTCCTTTCAGCTCTAGGGTATCCTCTATGCCCTATATTCTTTCTGCCTCCTCTTGTGCAGTGTTCTCTCAGCCCAGAGACAAAGGCTATGCTGGAAACATCCCTTTTAGGGTTGAGTATTTCAAGGTCTGTCACTCTCTGAATATGGGCTGGCTGTGGATCTCTGTTAGTATATGGAAGGTTACCAATAGCCTTGACAATACCCTGGGTGCTGTGGGATATCTTTCTGTATGCTGTGAATATGTGTTGCTTCCATTGGCTAATAAATAAAGCTCCTTTGGCCTATGGCAAGGCAGCTTAGTGGCAGGTGGGAAATCCAAGCAGAGATACGGAGAGAAGAAAGGAGAGGAGGGGGAGGTGCCTAGCTGGCACCCAAGGAGCAGCAAGATGCCAGCAGACCGGTAATGCCACAGCCATGTGACAAAACATAGATGAATAGAAATGGGTTAATTTAAGATGAAAGAGCTAGCTAGCAAGAAGCCTGCCATAGGCCATACAGTTTGTAAATAATATTAAGCCTCTGATTGACTATTTTATAAGTGGCTGCAGGACCACGGGGGCCAGGCAGGACTGGAGAAACATACTGCTACACCTGGGTTGTTTGGGGGTTCCTGTGTGCAAAAACTAGATTGGTGTAACCCATTCCCAGTACTGGAGGCTATGTCTGGTGACAAGAGATGTGTAGTTGGGGCTCTGTTTCCACTGCTTTTTGGTGACATAGTTTACATCACCTTTCCATATGTATTTATTTTAGGAAGCTTCGACTGTATTGGGTTTCCATATGACTCCGCAAATGTCCCTTCGTTTTATCTGTCGCTCCCTATATTTCCTCCCTGACCAATTTCTAATGCAAACCTCTAACTCACTGTTTGGTACTGCCAATTTCCTAAGTCAATATAATTTTTAACTGCTTTCTAAATACTTATCATTATTCCTACAGACAAGTGTAGCTCTCACCCTTCATCAAAGAAGACTCTTTCCAACATGTGGAGATCATTACAAAAAACCATACCTGGTCAAAATGAAGAAGACAACAGCCCCTGGGCTGCCAGACCTAATTGATATGTCTATAAGACAGTTAGAGGATCAGAGACATCAAGGAAGAAGGAATGGGAATATTTTCAGAGCCAGAGAACCAGGACATCTGCTACAAGATAATGTTTTCTATATATGACAGGAAAGCTACATCCATATATTCTCCATAATATGGTCACCTAAACAAGACCTGTACAATGATAATACCAGTTGATATCCCAGCATGGATGGCAAAAATCCCATCATTCCCTTTCACATATGAAGAATTACAGACAATAAATGCTACTGAGAGGGAGAGACTAGGTCTTCTTTCAGAGAACCACCCTACCCATAGTTTATTCAGTTCTAAGTAAGTGGTCAGAGCTAAACACATACACATACAAGCAATATCAAATGTACTTGGCAAGTTGCATTTATACTCCATATGGGTAAATATATGTATTTATTTATAGACACATATGTATATACATTTTTATATATGTAACAAAAATTAAAGAACAGGTTATAAATTTAGTGAGTGGGGGAGACATGGGAAGAATTAGAGGAGGTAAAGAAAGGAATGGAAATTTTGTATATACAGTATTCATGCATGAAATTCTCCAAAAAAAACTAAATTAAAAATTAAAAGAAGACAGCCCCTGATCAAGGTCTTTTAAAAACTTATTAAAGCCAGATACTTTATTCATGAAAACCTAGTGCATATGGTATTGTCTCATGGTCTCAGAAATCTATGAAGCTAGGAGACTGGTGAGGAGGAGATGTAAGGGGAAATACCAGATTATCAGTTTCAGAATTCTTTGTAAGTCTTTCAATTCATTTATCCTTTTGATTTTTTTATCATTTTTTCTAAATAAAATTTTTAAATTTCAAATGCACGTATCAATTTTTTTTATTCATTTTACATACCAACCACAGATCCCCCTCTCATCCTTCCTTTCTCTCCTCCCCATTTCCTCCCCCCATCCCTTCCTCCAACAGGGTAAATTCTCCCATGGGGGGACAGCTAAGCCTGGTACTTTCAGTTGAGGCAGGACCAAGTCCCTCCCTGCTTTATCAGGGGTGAGCAAAGTATCTGACCATAGGTAACGAGATCCAGAAAGCTGGCTCGTGTACCAGGGATAGATCCTGATCACACTCCAGGGGCCCCTCAAAGAGACCCAGCTACACAACTATGTCCCATATGCAGAGGGTCTAATCTTGTCCCATGCAAGTTCCACAGTTGTCAGTCTAAAGTTCATGAGTTCCTTTGAGCTTGGTTCAGTTGTCTCTGTAGATTTCCCCATCATGATCTTGATGCCCCTTACTCATATAATCCCTCTTCCCTCTCTTCAACTGGACTCCCAGAGCTTGGCCTGGTGCATGATTATGGATCTCTGCATCTGCTTCCATCATTTACTGGATGAAGGCTCTATGATGACAGTTAGGGCATTCACCAATTTGATTACCAGGGTAGGCCAGTTTAAGCACCCTTACCACTGTTACTAGTAGTCTACTCTGGGGTCATCCTTGTGGATTCCTGAGGATTTCCATAGCACCAGGTTTCTCCCTTACCCCATAATGTCTCCCTCTAACAAGATATCTCTTTCATTCTTCTCCCACTCCGTTCCCTCCCCCAGCTCGACCATTTGGTTCCCTCATGTTGTCATTCTCCATCCCCTACCCTCTATTACCCCTCCTCATCCTCAGTTTACTCATCCAGATCTCCTCTGTTTCCCCTTCCCAAGGTGATCCACATATCCCTCTTAGGGTCCTCCTTACATGTATCAATTTTAAGCAAAATCTGTTGGCATTTTAATAGTTTGTATTTAAGGACTAACTTATCTTACTGCACTCAAATTTAGAATTCACAACATGATCATATTGGTGTTTGGTTAATCAAATTTATATAACTATTGCTAATCTTTTTTTTTCCTTATTTACTGACATGCAAACTATATCATAATATATTTTCTTTTGAGTAAATAGCTACCTTTGAAAACATCCCTTTTTGTTTGAATTCTTCTTTGGCATCTATCCAAATATGCCTTCAGCATTGTTGAGAGGATACTGACAATTCTCTAAAATGCCCAGTTTTCTTCAAAGTACTTTTGGACATCTCCACACAAGCCTCTAACTGGCAGCTCTCAAGAAGGATTGCTTCTACCTGGCCTTCAATCACAGTTCTCACCACAGAATGCAAAACAACAAAACCCTGCCTTGACTAGCATGAATTTATTGAATAGCATGGCTTCTGTGTGCGTGTTTCTTTAAATTTTCCTTTCTTAGGTGTGTTCTTTAAAACCTAAAACAGCAAATTACATGGGAGCAAAATCACTGCATGCTTACGTGTTTGAGATGACGCTTACTCTCAACCGCCTTACTATAGCTTTCAGGTTAAAAACCATCTGCTCTTGGGATTGTGAAGGCATATAGTTCAAGGAATTAAGGGGTGTGAGTGAACACCGAGAAATGAGTGACCTGAATCCTGCCAAGCTAACAGAACTTTATCCTCCTTTCCTATGGATCTTTTAGAAGTATCTCCTTAGTTCTAGGGCTGTGAAATTATACTGTACTGTGTCTCTGTGTGATTTTGTTCCTTGGTCCTTTTTTCTACTTTATTTTACTGATATTCAGTAGAAATTTTTCTCTGATTACTTTCCTGATGTGATGGAATTTTCTTCATTATTTACTTGACACTGCCCTTATTTCTGTGTTTTTCTTTTACTAGATCCCCTTTTATAAATAAGCATATGCACATTTTTCTTAATTTCCAGAATAATAATAATCAATCTGGTGAATTCTAGAAAAAAAACTTTAGCTTAAAAATAAGTAACTTAGATTCTGAGAAGTATTTATTAGAAATTCTTTAAAAAATAAATAAAGCATAAAGATATTAGGTTATGGATAAAACATGACAATTTTTACCACAGTTTATCAATTAACCTGGTTAGTTAGAGCTGAAATTACATACATAAAGATGATCACATTTATATATGTTATTGTAATTAGGCCTTCAGAAGACAAGAAATAGAAAAATTAATAAAAAAGGAGAAATGTATAGAACATTCATTATATCCAGGTAATATCCTAAATTCTTCGTATGCTTCCTTCACTTGAATTCATATAATCATTTTAAACATTGGAATAACATAAAAGCTTCAAATGTACACCAAGTAAGCATCAGAGCAGGTAACTGATGCCCAAGTGTGATGCCTGATCTTAGGTTTCCTTGTTTCTTGCATTTCAGTCATTCTTTAATCTGAGGATGTTCTTTTGACCGAAGGAAAATCCTACATTTCTATGTCACAGAAAAACAGCGCTTTGCTACTCTAAGCTAGCTCTAGTCATGAAATGCAGTTTCAAAAAAAAAAGTACATGTTCAAATGAGATTATTAAAAGAATTAATTTGAGTAGCTAGGTCCTTCCACATCAGCCTGAACCTTCAGACAGCAAAGGTGAAGAAATGTCCTTTTTTCTCACAGAGTTGATATTTCTCCTCCTTTCTTCCTTCCTTCAACACATTTCCTGGGAATGTATATCCCATGCATTACAGGGGACATAAAATGAATTGGATAATGAATTCTGCCCTCAAAGAACTTAAGAGGCTATAAAGTATCAACTCTCATTATGAGGGTTCAGAGAAGGTGAAATGACTCCTGGCTGAGATTAGTTTCAGGAAGTGTGTAGAGTTGGGCAAGCTAAAGAGCCAGCAGCTCTTTCTGTGGAGCAGAAGCTCACAAAGCGTGAAGAAAGAGGAAAGGGAAATTGTAATTGAAAATCAAGTTAGGCTCAGATACCAGAAACACTGAAAACCAAGGAACTCTGACCTCATTCTAGGAGTCAAGAGCCTACAAATTTTTGACCAAATACCCTCAATAAGTATTTTCAATTAAAATGAACATTAGAATTAAAAGATTGATGAAACTTTAAAAGTAATTTTAAAAGTAGTATCTGTGGTACTTAAAATGACAGAGAATAGTAATGGCCATAACCATAATTATTAGCTGGTGGCCACAGGTAAACATGGATACAAGATATGGGTTGTCATTTCAAAGAGCTGATATAAATTCAATTCATAATAATATCATTGATCACAATTTTAAATTATTGGCTACTGGAAATGTTCTCATCTTCTAAAAATAGCAAAAATCTTCATGAATATTGCTGAAAGCATCAACACTATTATTTTCACATGAACGTACATTATCTATGATTCTTTCAATCCACTCTTTCTAATTGTGTATTTTTAGATTTATTTTATTTTATGCTTATGAGTGATTTGCCTCCATGTTTATATACCACATATGTTCCTGATGACCCTGAATACCTAATTAAAATGTCAGATACCCTGGAACTAGAGTTGTAGATAGTCATGAGCCATTGTGTGCTTGGTGGAATGGAACCCAGGTCCTCTAGAAGAACAGTCATGCTTCCAGTCCCTCTAGTTGCACTTTAATTCTCTCAAACAATATGAAATTTATATTGCTAAAACTGCATGATACATTTGGTCACTCATCTTGGCACAAATAACTGCCCAGTGCAGCATACTCAACAGAAAAACGTAAGGGAGACCATAATTCTCTCCTGTTCAATATGCCATTTTCATAGTTTCTTCAAAATAATACTTATTTTGCTTACTTGCACACAAATGAACGGTCCTATTTGTATCCTCCAGTTAAATTGTATGCTACATTGTTACTAAAGATTTCTTTGTTAGTTTTAGCTAACAAAATACAAGTATTGTTCCTGCTTCCCCCAGTGCTTCAGTGTAGTATGTTGAAAATATCTGCAGGCCATATGCTCCCACTTTGAAGATTTCTGTAGACAGGGAGGAATCAATGGGGAGTCTTTATAGAGAAGACGTGTCAAGCTGTGGTTGATGACAAGGAGGCTGAGGAGGCTGACAGGAATATCTAGTGATCCCCAGTAAGAACAGAAGATACAGAAGGTGATAGCTAAGTGTTAAACTTTAATTCAACAATGTTGCATCCTTGAATGTTGTTTATATGAAATTTTGTGCCATTGACAGAACTGCTTTCTCTTTACCCCCAGCTTTTTCCATTCAAATAAAAAACTTCTTCAGGTAGCAGTGAAAATGTAACAAGTTTTAAAATGAGATAAATAATATATATTGTCAATCAAATTTGTTTCTGGCAGCAACAATTGTTATAGCTTGGTATTCTGAACAAAACAATAAATTCTTAGTTTTTAACAAATACTGAGATCAGTTAAGTCTGATTGTTGATGGAATCTGTGTTGTAACATGTAACAAGTGAATGTGTAACCTTTTCGATCATAATGATTTCTAATAATTTGATCAGAATTGTTTGCAATGTAATGATTGGGCTAGTTAACAACATGAATATGAAAGCCGTAGTTCTTAACTTTAACTTATATCAGAATTTTGGAGAGGTTATGTTAAGACAGAAAATGTTTGGTATGACTCCCAAATTTTTATATTTCAGGTCTCAGAAATGGAGTACCGTTTCTTCTCCTAAAAATTCTATGGAATGCAGATGCTACCAGTCCAAATGAACACTGAGAACCAGTAGTAAATTAGTAAAAATTCTAGAGGTAAGGGGTTTTGGTATTGATTAGTTCAACAATACAATGACTTCATAATGTCTTTGTAATATCCATCTGTCATTCATTTTTTATGACTTTCATTTATTGCCACATGATGGATGCTGTGAGCTCCGTGTCTCTTGTGTTCATATAAACAGTATCCAATGACAAGCAATGTGGATGAGCTATCATTAAAGAAAACTTTTCATCATACTTTCTTGGAGTTCTAACCTCCTATTAGTCAATATCAGGTATGCCATTGTTTGTATTAAGGGAGGTTGGTGAAAGAATATATAGCATTTGAATTCTGTATTTAAAGATCAGCCTTCTCATCCTAAAACTCAAGGGAAGAATATGAACATCTATCTTGAAATATTATTGCAACCATCCATACTCAAACTTCCTTCATACTCACCTCAAAGCATCCCATTAAAAATAATAATAGTAATGAAAATACTACATGTTTTAAAGGAGCCCATGATGAAGGCCTTTTCCCTAGCAACCTTCATTATGAAAATCAGTTTGCTAGAAAAAGAAAAATTAAACTGACTCATAGAAATAACACTAAGCAGTTTTTCCAATCTGTTTAAATCAATGCTAATTCCTGCGTGTGGACCTCAGTTTGTGAAGTAAAGCATCCCCAGTGTCTAGGAAAACCACAAAGTTTATAGAATCTGAGAAATTTTCTTGATTTTTTAGGTCTGTAGTATTTGGTACCTAGGCTCACACAGGAAGGGAACTTAAGAAATAGTACTGGCAATATCCTGTGATTTTTGAACTCAAGATTTTAGCTATGTTTAAGAGAAGTATGGTTTTTCAGGAATGTTTAAGTCATTGTTCTATTGCTGTGAAGAGACACCATGACCTACAGCAACTCTTACAAAGGAAAGCATTTTATTGGGGCTTGCTTACAGTTTCAAAGATTTAGTCCATTATCATCATTGCATGGTGATATGTAGGCAAACATCCTTTTGGAGAAATAGTAAAGAGTTATACATTAGGATCTACAAGCAGCAGGAAGAAAGAAACACTGGGCCTGGCTTGAGCTTTTGAAACCCTAAAGCCCACCCCCAGTGACACACCTTCTTCAATAAGGCCACACCTCCTAATCCTTCTAAAGTAGTTCCACTCACTAATAAGGAAGCATTTAGATTATGAGCCTATGGGAGCCATTCCCTATTCAAACCAGCACAAGAACTACATATGTCTGGTATAATATGGAAGTATAGGTATCTCGTTCTAAAAAATGTTGAATTATTAGATAGAAAGAGCATATATTTGAATGGAGTCTGGGACCCTTCTTAATTCAGGGTCCTGTACAACTAAACAGCTCAGTCACTCATGAACTGACCTTCTGTGATCTCTTTCTTTAGTCCCCATGGTGACTTTAAAAGCTCCAGGTTCATCTAACTTTCCTATTCATGTTCTATTGTCTTACTGTGGCAAACGAAGGGAAGACCATTTTTTCAAAACAAAGAATTTTCTGTCCATTGTAAATCACTCGGCTGACATGTGGGCTGAAAAGCAGGTAATTTGGGTTTAAATATCATTTGTATTACATCCATTGCATATAAAAAATCTATGAATAAATAGCTGGATGGGGGAAATAACTCAGCAGGTAGAGAATTTTTTCAGAGTACATATATATAGGAAGATTTGGTACCTAGAATCAAGCAAACAAAAAATCCTCAGAGAAGATTTATCTGCATTTGAGGTGTGAATATCAATGAGGGTCATCAGTTATTCTGAGAGTGGCAGAGGAGACTCTGCAAAGTTAAAGGCTTCCACTCCCACATCCAGTTCAATGCAGGGGAAATTTCTATCAGTCTGGTGTCCTTGTGGAATCTAAGTAATATCCATTTGCTCCCCCCTTGTAGCAGCCTGGACAGGCACGTTGGGCTTTGTAAGGAAGATGAGATGCTGGCCTGATAAATCACCTGCCAATTGAATCGATGTAGAACGTAGACACTAATGGAGCTAAGTTGAGGACAAGGACCAGAACGGGAAGGTGATGAGAGAAGAGAGACTGAGACTTGGCCACTACCCAAGTCAAACCATCTGACAGACTCATTTTTGCTTGACAAAAACAACAAAGCATGAAGATCTCTGGAGTACATTCATTTCTTCTCTTCCTTCTCTTTGAACTAGGTCCCTAAATTTACCTCTTACATAACTTACATCTTGAACATATGGTGGGATTACTTTCCTATGTACCACACCAGCATCTCAGGTTATATCAATAAATAATGGCCACCCCATTTTGGAGCATCTTTTGTCAGATAGTATTGAACAGAGCATTTGTTAGTCTCTCTGAATCGTTCAAATGTTTCTGAAATAAGTTGTGGTAGAATATTACTCCAGTGTTAAAAAAAAAGTGGACTTCCAACCACTTTGACAGACTGAATAATATTGTTTTAAATATTGCCACTTTTATCAGAGTTTCTCTGTAGGGTCTGAGGAGATGACTTAGTGAGTAAAGTTATTGCTCTGAAAGCATGGGAAGCTTAGCTCAGACTCCTGATACTCATATAAAAAGCCTAGAATTGGCAGCACATGCCTATAATCCTAGCTCTGGGAAGGGCACAGAAAAGATTTCCTGGGGCTTCCCTGATGGCTAGTCTAGCCAGTCTCTGTGCTCCTGTGTAGATGAATTGCTAAACAGTCTTATTAATTAAAAAAAAAAAAACTTGGAGCCAAATATTATGGTGAAAAGCTCAGAGGTCAGAAAAACAGAAAGATGCCAGCCACATTCTTACCCACTTGGAGATCCTAGGCAAAGAGACCTACTTCCTGTATACCCACACCTATATGCCTTGCTGTTCTGCCATCTCATTTCCTCTCTGCCCAACTACATTACTTCCTCTTCCTGCCCAGCTCTGTTACTTCCAATCTGTCTGTACAGACCTACAAACCTTTATGGTTAACTAGTGTTGGAATTTAAGGCGTGTTTCACCATGCCTGGTTCTGTTCCCAGTGTGGCCTTGAACTCACAGAGATCTAGACGGATCCTTGCCTCCTGAGTGAGAGGATTAAAGGCGTGTGCTACCATTGCCTGACTTCTATGTTTAATATAGTGGCTGGCTTTTTCCTCTGATCCTCAAATAAACTTTATTGGGGAACACAGATAAAATATCACCACACTCCTGGTTTAGTGAGAAACATTTAAATAAATAAGTTAGAGAGCCTTTGAGGGAAATGTCTGATGATGGACCTAAGGCCTCCACAGTTATGCATATACATGTATACACACACACACACACACACACACACACACATTTTTTGAACGGCCTTGTTGTGTTTGTGTATGGCTCCAAGTTGGCAGTAGCTGTACTGAAACAGAAGCTACCCAGTAGGATGTGAGGGGAATTCTTTGTTCCCTGGATGAACAGTGTTTGGAGAGGCTGCCAACAGGATGAACATCTACAAACAATTTGCTTTCTCTACCCTTTGTGGCAAACATAAAGATTAAAAACTGATTGCATTTTCCTATACAAGATCGTGACAATATTCTATAATTGGGAATATATTCCAATGCTGCAGTTTTTTAGACATTAGTTAGTATTTGACATTATGCCTTTGAGTAATACCAAAATTCTCAAGGCAGACATTTCAGGAAAATGACTGGGGTTTGACAAAAGTAAAATTGGCTCTCGACGCAAACCGATGTACGAACTGCACTATAAAAGTTGCCTTAAATATAAGGCGAGCCAGAGGTCCTGAGTTCAATTCCCAGCAACCACATGGTGGCTCACAACCATCTGTAATGAGATCTGGCGCCCTCTTCTGGTCTGCAGGCATACATGCAGGCAGAACATTGTATACATAATAAATAAATCTCAAAAAAAAAAAAGTAAAATTGGGAAGAGTTTTAAATCAGATTATGATTTAATGTTTTCTCAAGGGCAAAATTCTTTGGGACTAATGCTACATCATATCCCATGAGGAGTGCAGTGTTTTTTTTTATCATGGAAACCCAGTCTTCCTCATGTTTGCCTAGAAAGTCCCTTCAAGACTGATGTCAGTCTCTGCCTACATTTAGTGTCCATTCTAAGTTCCAGAGGCTAAGAGGACTCCCATAAGATTAATACATCCTGCCAGACATAATTGTGAGCTAATGTTTAAGATAACATGGGAAATCAGGTATAGATTGAACAAATTGTTACAATTGGTTTTTATCATGTAACCTATATAGCCAGAGGAAGGGGAGTACTATGTGTTACATTGTGCTTGGCATAAAGGATTTGGAGAGACATCCAGTGTCTGAATCATTGTTGCCACTCCATGTAGCAAAGGTGAGCTAAATGTGCCAGAGTTCCTGCCAAGAGAGAATTTCTAACCCAGCTGAGGACAGAAATAGGGAAAAGTTATAAGCCGGCCAAATGTGATGTTTCCTTAGCTGAAAAGTGGTTCTCAAATTGGATCAAAATGGAAGAAACTATATCCTTCCATTTAAAGTATTCCATTTATATATATATATATATATATATATATATATATATATATTTTACTTTACTTCCAGAAGAATCCCTAAATCACTTTATTTAAATAAAATGAAAATGTTATTTTAACAAGTAAACTTGCAAAATTTAGAAATCAAGACTAAAGGTTACCTATAGAAATTAGGATTAGAGAAAGTGTTACTATAGTTAAAAATATTAATTTATATGGTTTTTAAAGAATTCACAAAATGTAAACTAAAGAGATATGAATGAACATGAAAGCTTTCAAAATTCCCAAATAAAGAAAAATATAACACACACACACATATATATACATTTCATAATGTAATTTCTATTCAAATTTTAAAAAGTATCAGGCACTTGTAGGAGCTTCCAGTAAATAGAGTAAAAATATTATCTGAGAAAAATCACAACTGCTAGACTTTCACTGTCTTTTCTTTCTACCAACCCTCTTGACCTCTCTGAACTTCATGAAAAGGCCAATGTGTCTGTTGAGACATTTGCTTGTTTCTTTTTCTTTAGACTTAAATTGGATTTAATCATTACTTCATATATATCACACCCTTTCTTCATGCACCCCCCACATACACACACACACACACACACACACACACACACACACACACACATTAAATTTAATTAAAATAACTGAAATGAAACTAGAGATAATTTGTTTTTTAAATAGACTGCCACATGCTCCATTTACATAAAACCCATTAGTTTGCATTAAATACAAATTAGCTGCTGATATGAATTAAATCACGTATAAATAGTTCAGAATAGCCGCAGAACCAGGCATTTTAATTAATATAACTGTTAACCAGATTTATTTGTAAGGTAATCAAGACTCTTACTCATTTATTCTCTAGGACAATAGGCCAGCAATACTGGCTGTTCAAGCATAGACCATCATCACTTCTGCATGCATACAAATCCAAGGGGAAGATTGATGAGTGTAAAAATGATCAAGAACTACCAGTTTGGGCAATATGACATCTGAGAAGAGAGTGAAAACTCCGCTCGTAAATAAGTAACTCATACAATATAAGGTTTATTGATGACCTGAAATACTCAGGTTTTTTTTTCTCCCTTCCATATTTAATTGTGGCTTAATTTAAAGCAAGATTCTCAACAGTATGAAATAATTATTTTGTTGTTATTCTTATTTTGACTGTTTCATGCATCACTAATAAGTATTTCATGGTTAATAATCATTTTTCAGGCTAATTAGAATTTTAGCGTTTGGTAAATGTTTCTGTGCTCCCTGAAATGCCTTTTTGTTATAAGTAGCCTAATGTCAAAGTGACTTAGTACTCATAGAATCACACGTGTAGGTGTACAGAAATGGGAATGCACATGCAGGCTAAGCACTGAGGGATGTAAAGAAGTAGCTAGTACACCAAAATAACTGTAGCTCTTACCATGGATGAACCCCACTGAACGACCCTCAAAATGAGTTCTGGTTGCTCAAGATTATGTGCTTATCCTGAAGCTGGGTAATAGCCCAATCCCATCTGAATCATGGGAATTAATAAGAGGTAGAGCATTTTGATAAAATGAAATTTTGTTTTCTTTTCAAATAAAGGATAGGAAGGGGTATTAGCTTGGGGGGAAGGGGCAAGAAAAAAATAAATGGGGGTGGGGGAAGCATGTAAACCCTAGGGGTGAACCTACAATTGCTACTTTTCCTAAACAAGTGTAACTTCTAAGTATTCTCAATGTCAATCCTTATACCCATGGTTAAATGCACTTCTCAATCTCTAACTCAAGAAGTTTCTGATGGCAGCAAACAGAGGCTACTGCACTGATCCCACAACTGGTCGAAGTGCTAAGAAGTAGCTATGGGGTATAGAGCTCATATCAGTCTATCTACAGTGCAACCCCACACCTAAGGGTCACTGAACACTGCAGAAGAGGATATGGAAAGATTGTCAGAGCCAGAGAGCCAGAACACCTGCTGCTAGAGAGAATCGTTTAGACATGACAGGGAAGCAGCTCCCATGAGCAGTCCGGTTGCCTTAATAATTAGATACATGGTAACTACACCAGCCAACCTACCAACGTGGATGGGAGAAATCTTACAAGTCCATTCCTGAGATGAGGAGCTACAGGCAAACACTTTCTGCCAAATGAGGGAGAATCCATTTTCTCTGGAGATTAGCCGTGTGATAGCTTAAACAATCCCATGTAGTCAGCCCTATACACATGTATATAAAGGAGGCACTAAATAGACCAAGAAGGTTATGTAAATATGTGTATATATGTACATAAAAATAATTACAAAAGAAGTCATGGATGTTTGAGACAGTGAGTTAGTAAAAAGGATGAGTTACAGAAAGGAGAGAGGGGGACAGAAATGACATAAACACTGTACTCATAGATAAAATTCTGATTTTTTTTGTCATTTAAAAGAGTGACAATAGAGAGCCATTGCAATAGTACGATCCCTCCTTGGTTTGATGATAGTATTTCCATCTTCTCCAGTCACTTCCCCTAGACACCCATTTATCAATGTGATAGAATATAAAAAGAAAAGAAAAGAAGAAAACCAAAGGCATGCAATCAATATTCATCTGCAAAAGTCCCTGTGCAAGCAACCACACGACTTCTAAAGGGCAGCAACGGATATTCAGCAAAGTGTCCATACAGAAAAGCCTTCATCAGCCTTAAATCATGCCGCTAGATGTACAATGCGGAAAAAAAATGAATGCTGTATTATGTATGCGTCCAAACAGAAGGTTAGATAGCATTAAGAAGACAGGTTTAATTGACTGTAACAAAAAGTCCTAGACAAATGTAAAAGAAAAAATGCCACTTAAGTCATAATATTGAAAATATGACATGATCGAAAGCAGCATCTCATTTTAACTAACAAAACCAGGGAACTGCTCATATTTTCTGGCCATTTTAAGAATGTTATTTTACTCAATTATAACATATTTCTCACATTTTCATGTTTTTATGTAACATGAAAAATACTGAGACACCAAAGTACAAATATTGTTAACCTCTCTTGCACCATGAATCC
>CABHPQ010171768.1:0-18324 GCA_902168405.1 Peromyscus aztecus | reverse complement strand
CTTTGAGGCTTCCTGTTAACTTTCTCTCTTCTTCCCTGTAGAGATGGAGCGTGATCCTTCAGCTTCCTTCTTGGACCCCCATCATTATGGATAACCCCTACCCTTGCTTTGAAACCATGATCCAAAAGGAATTATTCCTTCTGTAAGTGGCTTTTGGTCATGGTATGGTATTTTATCACCACAAGAAAAGTAACCAACAAAGGTTGTTACCTGCTTGACTGGTGGCCACTTCAAGTTTAGCCTCTATGAAAATAGGCATTATGAGATGACTTATCCCTAACAGGCCTGAGGGCCAGCCAGCCCAAACCAGTAATAAGATACTTTCTGAGAGCCAACCTGGGTCTGTCTGAGAGCCTTAGCAAGAGCAGCTGAGACTAGATCTAGAGATGACCTGGACCAATAAGAGGCAGGCATGTCATACCAGCAGATGCATATTCATCAGACCATCTCCCAGGGTAGGGTCGAGGATATATAAGGCTTGCCTCTTCCTGAATAAACTGAGCTTGTTGTTTCGACATTCTCCCAGAGTCTGTGTTGTTGACTCTGTGCCTACTTGGCCCCCTCCCCAAAAGGAAACAACAGCACAGGACCCTGGCACAAGGCATCACTGCACCCTGCCCAGAGCTCCACAGTTAAAATGAATGCATTGCAGCCTGATTTTGCTTCTGCCTGGACCCCAAATCTTAGTCTAGCTCCCCTTGCCACGCTCTGTAATCTTATCATTTTTTTCTGACTTGGATGAGGAGCTTTATCCAAGACTTTCAATGCCTCTTGCCTTTTAATTACAGAGCTTCCATTGAATTAGGTCTTCAGCACTGTTAGTTTCTTTTCCTGTCACTACAATAAAATATTCTGACAAAAGCAATTTAAAAGGGAGTCAGGTTATTTTGGTTCACAGTTCAAAGTACAGCCTATCATGGAGGAAAAATTAATTCAGAAGGAGATAGAAACTGCGGGTCACGTGACACTCACAATCAGGAAACATGGAGGAATAAATGTGATACCTAAGCTAAGTTCCCTTTCTCCATCTATACAGTTGAGCACCCCAGTTAGGGAAAGTTGCCACCAGAAGTGGGTTGGTTCTCCCACTTCAATTAATGTATTCAAGATAATCCTCCATGCCCAGTGGTTTACTTCCCAGATTGACAACTGAGATTAAACACAATACATACACTGTCTTCTTTGAACATAACTCTCCATTTTGTACCACATTGCTCTTCCTGGGTGTCTCCTCTATCTTTACATGACCCATGTAAATACTCACAAATAAAATAGGCCATTCACACTCATGGGAGCTTAGATGTCAGTTAGAGGTCTCAGTCCAGGGCATGTCAGAGTATTCCATGTAAGATTATTATAAAGTCAAATTGATAATACAGTCAAATTGATGGAATGTGGGGACAAAGTGGCCTCTCGGTAACATCTGGAGCAGAAGACAGGGAAGACATATGCAATCTGCTCTGCTCATGGGGCAAGGCATGCTCTGACTTCTTCAAGGCCTGTGGCTTTCTCTGCTCACTTCAAATCAGTTTACATTCTCCCAAGTGTCTATTCTCTATTGAAATTAAAAAATTCACCTTCTAAACTCATATTTTATATGGCCTCTTCTAGGTACTCACATCACTTGCTCTGTTACTTATACCTCTTTCAATATTGATACTGATCTACCATAGTAGCACACACACATGTACAGATACCTATATAACACACACATACACACACACACACACACACACACACACATACACAAATGCACACACATGTACAGACACAGAAATATACATACACACACACAAATACATTTGCACACACAAATACACACATGCACACATGTGAACACACATGTACGTGCGCGCACACACACACACACATATATATATACACACATACACACACACTTATATATCTATATATAACATATACACACACACACACTCACATTCTTTTCCAAGACCAGGGTGTAAATATACATATATACACTTATGACTTGGAAAATATTTGCATTAAGCAGTGAGCAGATATTTTTATCGTTTGTTTGCATTTCAATTTTTATTACAGAAGAGTTACTCTCATATCTCCTTTAAGGTTTTATTTAATTATATTATTTAACTTAAATGAGTATGTTTATTCTTCATTTAAGTTTCATTTAAACCATTCACCCTGAGGCTGCACTTCTCTGTGCTCAGACCACATTAAAAGACTAAAACCCATTAGAACAAGGGATTATCTTATTCATCATTTTTATCTCTCATGTCTAGTATTCTGTCCCAGACATGGGAAATCCACGATAAATATTACATGAATGAAAATGAACCTAAGCAAAATAAGTTATGATAGAAGTCTGTTAGAAAAAAAAAAAGCCAAATACAAATAAGTTGATTGCTTACAACTGTAACAACCCACCAAATAGGATGTATCTGTTTAGCTATAAGTAGGCTCCTTTTGTCAGAGATGGACTTGAATACTCACTTATGTGGGCATAAACATATTTTGGGTATACATCTCCCAGGTCTCAAGCATACATTTTTCTCAACCTATACTTTCAATGAAAAGTACATAGGTACTATTTTTATTTTTCATATATATATATATTAAAGATTTTCTTTCCTTTTACATACCAACCCCTGTTCCCCCTTCCTCCTCTTCTCCTGCTTCCCCCATCTACCCCCATCCCACTCCTGTTCCCTCCTCATAGAGAGTAAGGCCTCACTGGCTTTTTAGACACCATTCCCTATGGTTCAATGCCTTACACAACCTTGAAGCAGGAGGGAGGGACTAGGTCTAGCCCCAACATGGTATAAAATATTCATTTTTAGGCCGGGCAGTGGTGGCGCACGCCTTTAATCCCAGCACTCAGAAGGCAGAGGCAGATGGATCTCTGTGAGTTCGAGGCCAGCCTGGTCTCCTAAGTGAGTTCCAGGAAAGGCGCAAAGCTACACAGAGAAACCCTGTCTCGAAAAACAAAAAAACAAAAACAAAATATTCATTTTTAACTAGATGAAATACATTCTACAAATGGATAAGCACCATTTCTTTTTTTTTAGATACAAATAAGGTGAATTTAATAACATGTAATGTTTGTGTGTAAATATGCACATATATATAGCTACATACATAACTATATATTGTTATAGATCACAACAGGAAAGGATTAGCGATATTAAAGAACATGAACAAGCTGGGAATTGTAGCTCAGTGGTACAATGCTTGTCTACCATGTGCAAGTCCCTAGGTCCTATCCACAGCAAAACAAGAAGGAAACAGAAGGAAACACGAACATGAGCTTGCTAGAATAAGGTTGTTCTTGGTCATGTCTAGATGATAGAGAATACAATGATTGGAGCAACGAGTTTTCACTGAGCATCAACATTAGGTAACAGGCACTGTATAAATTCAGAGGTATATATAGGCAGTGGAACCCAGAAACCTCCATGCCTTCACAGCCAGCTGACCTACTGAGTCAGAAGGAAATTAGTCCGGTTACATAAAACAAAGACACCTGGTGTAATAACTGGAGTGACACTAATAGCAAGACACAGCAAAGGCTCTAAGTCCTTCTAATACCAAAAAGAGGTCAAGCTTCCAGATGTTTCCACCAATTCATAAATAACTGACAACTGTTACAACTATATTGGCTTACTGTGTTGAAATGCAGTTGGAATATATGGTTGATATTAGCTTGGAATAGTATAAACTAGTCCAATCAATATGTAAGATAAACAAAATCAGCTTAAAATTACTTATGAATAATTACTATTGTCTTCCTATAACAAATTATCTTCTTTACCCATTTATCGTTTTGTGTTTAAGACAACAGAATTTTACAAATATTAAAGCTACCAATAAGTACAAAAACAGGACTTTTTTTATTCATAGGTTAAATCTTGAAAATGGTTCAACAGCTAGTAGAAACACTCAAATTTTCTGCACAGAACTTTGCTCCTTCTCTACCGGAAATGCACATTTATTATCATCCCCATTTTTAACCTACTTGTTTAGATGAAGGACTCTGACAACAAGCATTTTTTTTTATCTCTTCAACAGACCTGCCTTAGCATTTATTTGTTACATTTTTGACACATTCTTTTGAGTCCAAACATTAATTAGCATGTTGGTACTTCTCCATACGCATTTAGTAATCATTGCTAATAGAATGTATACTTCAGGTTTAGCAGTAGGGAAATCCACAGGAAAATGGAGACATTTAACTTGACATTAGAACACAGTTAGAAGCCATTCAAGAGTATGGAACTAAGAAGCAAAGGCATCTAAGGCAAAACCGTGTTTGGCAAAATCAATGGCTAGGCAGAAAGGTAGTACAGCTAAAGGGCGCTGGACAACTGTCACAACAGGGATAATGACACAGGGCAAGAGCCACCTCCCACAAAGATCAGGTCAAGTATTTCAGCGTACTTGGTGTACTTGGGTAGCACTGTGGGTTATGCAATGGAATGGCATGGAATAATTTATTTTTTTTAAATATATTTTCATGGTTGAATAGTGAATTGGTCCATTAGATTAAAATAGAAGTAGGGTTGGCTAGATAACACATTACTGTGGAAATCATATCACAGGCACAGTACCACCAAGAGTATAGACTTCAGACTCAGAAGCTGGTCCATTGTCTATTCACAATACGCATTGCCTTCAGATTGGAATTAGGTAATAACTGGTAAAGAGTTTACATTAGATGGACCCCAGGATTGTTGACTTGAACTGAAGTGAAAACTGCTTTCCCAGTTAAATAAAAACAAAACAAAACAACAAACAAACCACTAGAGGTAGGAATTTAATTGGCTTTGCAGTATTGTTGGGAAGATTAGGTTTTTTTAAATGCTATAAAAACTATAAACATCTATGCATAAGCTGTTTAAATAAAAATCACTTTCCCTGAGACTTTAAGATGATATTAGGCAGGCTGTATGTAGATAGTGTCCAGACAATTGGAAAAGCATTTCCCTGCACTTTCTCTTACAAATCTACCAAGTTACAAATGGCATTGTTCTGGCTTCTCCAGAGGAACAGAATCAATACCATATGCAGATGTAATTTGCTATAAGATATTGGCTCATATAGTCAAAACCTATAGTCTATACCTACACATGGAAGACCCAGGAGAGCCAACAGTATAGGTCCAGCCTGAGAACCAGGAGAAATGATGGTATAGTGACAGTCCATAGGCCTTCAGGCCTGAGACTCAGAAATGTCCAGTTTCATTATAATTCTAAAATCGGGATGGGGAAGAAACATATAAAGATAAGGTGAGCCTGCTTTGATTATCTGACCACTCATCAAACACTTCTAAAGAATTCTGGTGTATATGAATTTTAATTCACTTGGCCTATGACTACTCGTTTAATAATCTTACATATATTATCTGTACATCATCCTGTGACAGACATACAATTAAACACTCTGAATTCCTTGGGCCTTATTTTTGTTTCCTGCTCTGTGAAGTAAAAATTTTATAAATAGTTTCCAACTGTGTGGCATGTGTCTGGAGATGACCCAATGCACAGAAGGGTGACAGGAAACACTAAACACTTTTAAATGCATGGCCTGTGTTCTACGACATTCCATCTCTGGGTTACTTCATATTTAACCTTCCTGAGGATGTTGATGAGATTTTTCACCTAGCCTTCTCTAACACGTATGATCTTTCTTTTATGTAGTATCTCACCTTGTGAGTCAACTGGCTCTCTCCTTCGTGTGGCTCTTCAGCTTTTTTCTCTGATGTTGACCAATGTGCACCTTTATCTGTTAGAACGTCACAAGATCTTCTGTAATATACATTAAAAACATTATATATCCACGAGGAATTTTCACTTGATTTTGATTTCCCATAGAAAGCTTACTGAAAGAGCAATAGTCCATTCCTAACTCTTGAGCTGTGGAATGAATGACAGCACTCCATCATAAAAAAATTGAAAGGATCCCTTTATGGACTAAGAAATAAATTGGGTGTGACCACACAGGTTAACATCACAAATACAGGGGACAACCTCAACATCATCAAACATATGCAGTAGCATCAAAGAGGTAAGTAATTTGCCTAGACTCAGGCAAAGGTTTGGCCCCAGTCTCCACTAAATGTTGTTATTATATGATGACTGGGCCTCTCAGTTCTGAAAGCAGTTCCCAGCAAGTAACACACACTAATTCCATTTCAATGGGCAACACATTGTCTGTGTCAAGTTTCTTCTGTCAATGGAAACCTCAGAATGCCATGTTTTTATGTCTGTGAGATTTAAAGCAATAACATTTTGACACTTCCCTTCTACAGGAGCGTTATCAATGTACCCATAGGAGCAAATCTGCCTCTGTAAAAATGGCACTGTAGTTACACTTGCTTGGTTGTTGAACAGAAGTTACAGTGTAATTAGTGCCACTTACTGGGAAGCATTACTGAAGTGCATATCATTATTAATCATACTCCAATATAGAGCCGGCAACAGCAATAATGAGCGCAATTACAGGCTGATGAACTGCCAAACTTGAAGACTGACCCTAACCAAGTTTTCTTCCTTTCTTCAAAAAGTAGTAAAATTCAGAATGTTGAAAATCATTTCTACGTCTGTGGGCTCTCTTGCTACCCAAAAGCAGCCTGAGAGATATTTTCTCATGTTTCACCTTATGTAATTGTTGTGATAACTGAAGTTTGTAAACCTGAAAGATAGGGTCAGCTCTAATCTGAAACTGTCAAGATTTAATCCAGCCAGATGCATTGCCTGTCTGACAATGTAGAATTTTGTCCTAACATTCCTGAGTTTCAGGCATACCAGAATCAAACAAGAACAAAATGTTCACGAAGCCTGAATTTGCCCAGAGGTTAATCTACACTCATATGAAAATACCCATTCCCTCAGTTGTGTTTGAGAAAGCCCCTACAAATTTATTATACAAGATGAGAATACAGTCTCAAATTGGTCTTCTTCAAATTTTTCAAGTTTGACACACCTTGAATGGCACCTGTGAATTTTAGTCTTTTTTTAAAAATATTTTTATTTTATAATTAACTTAATTTCACATATCAGCCATGGATTCCCCTGTCCTCCCTCCTCCCACCCACCCCCAGCCCTCACCCCCCCAACCACCCTCCATTCCCACCTCCTCCAAGACAAGGTCTCCCCTGGGGAGTCAGTCCAGCCTGGTAGATTCAGTTGAGACAGGTCCAGTCTCCTCCTCCCTACACCAAGGCTAAACAAAGTGTCCCAGCATAGGCCCCCAGGCTCCAAAAAGCCAGCCCATGCACCAAGGACAGGTTCTGGCTCCACTGCCTGGTGTCCTCCCAAACAGATCAAGCTAATCAACTGTCTCACTTATCCAGAGGACCTGGTCCAGTTCCCTGGGGGCTCCTCAGCCATTGGTTCACAGTTCATGTGTTTCCACTAATTTCAGTCTTAACAATTAGAGTCTGTAGAAGGCCCAAAGTGTTTAAGGTTTGGTTTCTCAGTTTGCCTTATTTCAGCTCCACAAATCTTTCCATTTAACACTCCTTTATGAGTGGAATAACCACACTTTTCACAAGTAACCAACAAAATGTCTTTTCACTCTTCAAGCTTTCTGGAGATTTTTCTAGGTTCAGTGGCCAGCTGGCACACCAATGAGTTTTGGCATGGCATTGCCTGTGTGCATATCACTGTACGTTGCTGATTTGCTAGATTCAGCCCCCCACTCCCATTCCATCCCCCATGTCTCTCTGCCACCCATTTTGCACTATTTCTATTTTAAAATCAATAGTCCACCTAAGAGAAAAAAAAAAGTGGCAGAAAATCTCCATGTTTCTATGCTAAAGAACTCTGGCTTTCTTCATGTGAGGGTTTGTGCCTGGACTTACTGTAATTTGTGATGCCGTGTTGGGTCACTGTTCCTGGGGGGCCTGTTTTTTCCTAAAAGGAAATGAAGGAGGAGAGGTTCTGGGGAAGAGGGGAGGTGGTGTGGAAGGGCTGGGAGGAGCGGAGGGAAGGGAGGGTGGGGAAATTGCAGTCAAGATATAATATATGAGACCAGAATAAATAAATTTAAAAAAAAAAGAGCACTGACTTCTTTCTTCTAAGTGTTCCACGAAAACCATCAAGTTACATTGGCTTTATTTGTTTAAGTTGTGACTCACACTGCCTTGTCCCAAGTCCTGCTTACTGCCACAGAAGAGACCAGAATCCATGTTTTCTAAAGACTGCTTCATAATACATCCTACAATTTTGAAAAAAAAAAATTATTGATATTATATGTATGTTCTTTGCCTTCAGAAAAGAACTTTGTAGTGCTAAACAATGACTTTATACACCGCATTTTAGAATACTGCTTCATGTGCAATCTACTCATAGAGAGGAGCTTGTCCAAAGCAACGTCTTGAGAGTTGGGAGGATCCAGATTTCTCCCTTTTTTGTCAAACTAACTTTGTCTTATCTAAGAATCTTACACAAAATTTTACACATATTACATTGCCATTACCTTTATTTAAATTATATTAAATGATCGTGATTTTCTACTTGTATAAGTTTTGAAAAGACACCATGTTGAATATTCTTTTTCACAAAATAATTGTCTAGAGTGGCTACGAAAACATTTCTGACAACTAATGTTACAGTTTGTCTTTGGTCAGTGCAAGCCCCGGTGACCTGTAAATATCCTAGGCTGTAAGGATGAGATTGAATCATGTTTTTCCTTAATTGTGTTTCAAAATTACCTTGTTCTAATCCATTCAGGAAGTTGTCATTTGATATAACCCAAATTCTCTTAAGCATCTGCCTTTAAAATACCGGACACTGCTACACCTGCAGAGAAGGATATTTTGTCTAGGCTTCCTTTGCAGGTTTGAATTTAGCAAATGCATGTTTATCTTCCTGTGTAAAATTGAATTAATCACTGAAGACACTACACCCGAGCATACAGTCATAGTTCACAGAAGGCCCGAGACTGACAGGCAGCAGGATTGCTGCTCCTGAAATAGGAAAAACACACACTGCTTTACGGTTTCTCCTGCCACATGGATGCCAGTCGACTCCAGCACAAACATCTAGTTCAAAGCCTTTTTTTTTTTTTTAACTGTTAATCAGACAGTGGCTTGTGCTTTAATTGTGCCCCATTATAGCCCTGAGTACTCCACCAGGAAGACTATCATCTCACTGATTGAGTCACACAGGGTAGATATGATTTCCTCTCTTTTCTTTCAGTGTCCCAAATTCTAAAATGCACTTTTTTTCTCTCAGATTTCTTTGAATCAAAGTCTGTGAATACTTCCCACAGTGTCAACAAGAATGTGCACTTCAGGGTGATAAAGTGATGGTTTTTACTTTTTTTTGACAAAGCATCATAATATTATTTGTATTTTTGCTTACTTATAGAAACTTTTTTTTTGTTTTTTCAAGACAGGGTTTCTCTGTGTTGTTTTGGTGCCTGTCCTGGATCTTGCTCTGTAGACCAGGCTGGCCTTGAACTCACAGAGATCCACCTGGCTCTGCCTCCAGAGTGCTGGGATTAAAGACATGCACCACTGCTGCCCAGCTATATAAACATTTTTAAAAAGTGTTTTCAAAAGTTTATATAAAACATATAAGAACCATACTTGTCATCTAGAGGAAAAAAATAATTCTGAAAGCAGAAAGAAGACTATTGGAGAGAAGGGAGAGAATCGGAGAAGAAAAGGGATAAGTATGAACATTTAATACATATACATGTATAAGAATGCCCTCATGGATCACATTATTTTTGTACAATTAATGCATATTGGGCAAAGGAATTTTCTTTGATTGTTGTCTTTACAACTAAGCAAGGATTAAGATCTAGATTACAGAAGTAATTCAAAAGCTAAACAAAAAGAAATCAAATTATCCAGTCAATAAATGTGCTAACGAAATGACCAGACGTTTCTCAAAAGATGAAGAACAAATAGCCAAAAACAACAGGCAAAAAACGCATAATCTCACTATTTGGTAGAAAAATGACAACCAAAATGACATTGGGGTCCAAGATTACCCTAATCAGAATGGCAGTCACTAAGGGAAAAGTAACAACGAATACTGGCCAGGATGTAGACAAATAGGAACCCTTGTACACCACTGGTGAATATGTAAAATTGTCCATTCACTATCGAAGCCAGTATGCATCTTTCTCAAAACAGTAAACACAGCTATACCACTCCAGGGTATTTACTTAAAGGAATTCAAGTCAATACATCAGAGGTACTTGAACATGAGTATTTATTGTTGCACTGTAGATAGTAGCTAAATTACAGAACCAACATAGGTGTCCAACCACAGAGAAAGGCAAAGAAAATGTGGCATATACATACAGTGGGACTTTTTTTTTCAGCTAGAAAGAATGAGATTTTGTCATTAAGATGGAAAGGCATTGTAGTAGGAGATCATCATGTAAAGTGAATTAACATTTTTTCTCATAAAGAAAAGATATGATAGGTTTTCTCTGATTGGGGTTCTTAGACTTTATGTAGATATATAAAGTCACATATTCATATACCAATAAAAGTATGGAAGAATGAAGGACATTAATTAGCAGAGCAGAAGCAACAAGGCATGGCAAATGAGGGAATAAGCTCTGCACACACTGCATATTTGTTTGAAAACTTAAAAATTAAACTAAATTTTACATTTTCCTTTCAAAAGATATATATTTACTCAAGGAAAAATTATCTAGATGTTTCTATTTACTCTCTGTTTCCAGTGTGTGTCAACAGTGATAAATTTCAAAGTAGTGATCTTTGTGTCTCATCGTGATCACTGACCAATCACCAGAGTATAGTAAGTACAGACTCTACTTCCAACATAGTGATGAGATTCTATTATATAGGGGAATAAGGCCTCTTCTAGGTATCATAGACTGTCCAACAAAAAATCCAATGCTGACTGTGGGTTACCTCCCTTTTAGAGGTGGTTACAGAGATCCCATAGACCCCTCCACCCACAGTATAGGCTCATTGTCATGCCTCTTGAGTACTCACCAGACACTACTCTGCAAGTCCCACATCCATGAGTCATAGGATAATGGGAAATAAAGTTGGTGCTGATTGAGGACCTTTATCTCTGTTGGCTAGCTTTTGTAGTGCCAGAATATGCTATAAGGATGCTGGATGAAAACAATACTCAATAATTTTACTCAGTTATGAACCTTGTGAGCTACAATAATCAGCCTTGGCAAGTATACCTATTGTTGCAGTAGTGGCATGAATGTTAGTGAGTGAATGTAACCACTCACTTTTGGACTGAACTTAAGATTCACTCCATAAGAAAGAACTCATGCCTGGCGCTGGTAACTGGACCAAGAACTCACAGTTGAGTATGTCATAGGCCCAAGGAGAGAACCTACTACTATTATTTGTTCTACAGATGGATATAGTATCAAACTGCCATCTAAATACTTATCTTCATATACAGATTACTGCAGCTTTCAACCCTTACCAGAAAAGCTACTTTTGTACACCAACTGGTCAGAGTGTGGTTGGTGAATGAGATATTATGGAGCATTAAGCCACAAATTAGACATATGTGTGCATATGTGTGTGTGTGTGTGTGTAATTACATTTCTTTCTCCAAAGGCTCAAGGATCATAGTGGAAAAGATTTTGGACCTAGAATCAATACATCAAACAAACAAACAACAAAAATTTTAAAAAAATCAGAGAAGATTTATCTGCATTTGAAGTGTGAATATAATGAATATATTATGTGAATTCTATAAGTAAATATGATTACATAAGTGAATGTAACTCTCAGTTATTCTGAGATCTACAGAGGAGACTTTTCAAAGTTAAAGTCCTCTACTTCCACATTCAGTTGAATGGAAAGCCTGTAAGAGCCACAGACTGTAGAGGAGTACTTTCAACCAGTGTTTCCTGTACATGAAAAGGCAACTGTACACAGGAACTCCCAGCAGTGGCTAGACACCCAAGACCTGTCCATGGTCAAGCTGGCCAAAATCCTAGCACTGAAGAGGGAGGGGCTTATGAAATCCCACTCCTACCTGAGGAGCTGCCAGCAGTTTATTGCTGTTGGGGAAGGAGAAATCAATTGTCTACAATGACACATCCTCTGTTAAGTTACCCATTCTCCAGGGGTTACTCATACACCACATACATTCTGGTAGCACTAAATGGATTCAGTGTTTCAATAAAAAGAGTAAATGAAGTTGGGAGGGAGAAGTGGGGAAGCAGGACAGGAAAGGTTAGAGGGAAGGAGGGAAGAAGGTCATGTGGATTTTGTCAAAACACATTGGATACATGCATGGGATAGATTTAAAAAAATATGTACAAATAGCATTTTAAGTTTATGTGTATCCAAAGGAAAAATGTCTAGTACCTTTCATGTACTCTGTTTCCCATGTCATCATATCAATAATAGGTAAAACAAGGTCCTTTGCATCCCATTATTACCACTTGCAAAACAAGAGTTTATCATATACCTACTGTGCTTTCAATGAAATTTTATGCCTAAATGGACGCCTAATCCCCATCTTTATAAGGATACACAAATTCTGTCAGTTGCACAAAATGGAGATTATAATCATTTATTCCAACTTAGGCTGTTTATGACTTGTTAAGTTCACAGGGGAAAGGGAGCTTTTCGTAGAACGCCACAGGAAACACAAAATGGCAGAAGGAGGGAAAGATAATAATCAATAGCCAGAAGTTTATTGATTTTATAACAAAGTACTACATTAATTTATTAAAGAAATAATTTTGTAGCTAAAATAAAACGTAAACATATCTAATGAAGTACTTTTTGTCTTCCTAGCATATTTCCTAATGAACCACTCTCATGGACACTAATACATCAGCAAGCTCCACTTCTGCTATATTATACCATTAATAAGCACAGAATATCAAAGGAAATTTTGAAGTAAGCAAAGAGCACTGTATTTTATTTCATTTTTCTGAAGTTTTCACACAGAGAATTATCATTTTCATTTTGCTTGTTTTCCCAACTGACTTTGGTGTTAAATTCAATTATTTTTAAAAAATCATATTAATAACAGCATGACCCAAGAAACCAATTTTCATCCCTGGAAGAAAGTGAGAGAGTGGAGATGTAACCAACCAATGAGGAAAAAGAAACATTGTGAAATGAGATTTCTGATTCTTATTTGTGGAATGTGCGTTCTTTACAATATAAAAACCACCAGCACAAGAGGGTATCACTGAGATAAACTGTAAGTACTATTTGAAAACTATCACCAAATATATATATATATATATATATATATATATATATATATATTATACATTGCTAATATATTACATGTATTATTATATTATATATAATATATATTAGCATCCACTGTTCCAATAGCCTTCATGGCACAGTTAGATATATTTAGGGAAGCTGCCTCTTCATGCTGTTGATTGGGAAACCGTGTGCTGCTCACTCTTTATCCATGACTCATTCGATTTAATTTCCCAGTTAGGCATTTATTGAGTCAGTGCTGACATGCACTGAGATAATAGAGGTGCCACCGAAATACTTATGTGAGAATCAGTGAAGGGAGATGGGCTCAGTTTTTAATGGAACTGAACTCCTTATTTTTTTTATTTCTTCATTTTTATTACTATTGTCGATCAAGTAGTACATTGTGGTTCTGCTAAACCTAACTAATATCTTACTCAACCTGACAATTACTTATCGGTGTATACTTGTAATTAAACCCATTCTGGGATTCGTGTCAGCCCTCCTGCACAGTAATCAATACTAAATTGTAACAAAAGAAAGAGACAATATGTGTTGTTAGTGAATTTTTGCCTGTACTTGTACAAATAAGATTAGAAGCATCATGTAGAGAGAGCTGTGAGTACATGACATTTTCCCAATAACTGTTTTTCATTATTTTGAAGTGTGCATAGAAGTCCTGCCATCCTGGCTCCTCTCAGCTTCAGCTACATGTCACAGAAGATTCAGCTTTGATGGCTGTCTCTAGAAGAGACTTAAGTAATTTATAAAGAACAGAGATTTATTTCTCACAGTTCTGGGGGCTGGATGTCCCAGATCACTGTCATATGGAAAGTATCTTGTTAGTAGGTCATCTTGTGCTAGAAGGGAGAGAGGGAAGGTCACAAGACGAAAACAACAAGCTGAACCTCCTGAACTGGGGCTTTAGTTCCAATAGAAGTTTTTCAAACAATATCATTGGTTCTTTAGCAATTTAAAACAAAACAAATCCTTGTCACCATCTGTCCCCACCACCCTAACGTCACTGATTCCTTAAACAACAAAAGGTTCTGGAAACAAAATAATTTCTCTTGATATGAATATTAAGATTAACATGGTAGAGTGTTGATTAAGTCAGTTTGGTGACTAGAAAACCAATGATGAAGTGACAAAAATCTTCTTGTTTCCTTGGTTTCCCATATTGTAATCAGCTGCTCATTCTAATCCATCTTCCATACCACTATTTAATGCATTGTATCTATGTATGAAATTCTCAGAAAATTAATGAAAATATAATTTATATGATACAAGCCTACATTTATAGATATAGATCCAATTATTTATTCTTCAAAAAAACAGTTAAAGTATGAAGCCAGAAATGTATATGGATAAATAGATGTCCATGAAACAAAAGTTTTTCCTCAAGCACTTCAAAAGTGAAAACTACAATGAAGTAATTTCACTTTTATAATAACTACTGAGTTAAAATATTAGCTATGGCTTAGCACAGTGCATAGGAATGGTGTTCACCCAACAATTAGGAAAATGGTTAATTTAAGTTCAAAATCCTTTTGCTATCTAGACTGAATTATCTTGGGCTAAGAACGTGTCAGCCTTGAATGTTCCATTTTATTGTTTTTGTTGGTTTTATAAAAACAAACATTTAGGTATAGGGAGAGTTATATCTTGAATTACAAGGGTTTATGCTTTTTCTTCAGTGACCAGTTTATATTCATCAATGCTAAAGTGTGTTATATGTACAAATCTCTGTGGTTAGAGATACAAATGTAAGTACAAAGGGTACTCTAACATATTTTTATATTTACTATTAATGTCCTTCTTACCATGTCTATGTGACCTGAGGTCATATGTATGTATTAGAAGTGATTTCTAATGTCATTTCTTGCACTGCTCTTGAAATAATATTAAAAATTAAATATTATATTTATAATTAAATAAAATTAAGGACCTTTATGTAAGGACAGATTCCTTGAATCAGATAGAGAAGAATGTGGGACAGTAGTCTTGAACTCTTTGGCACAAGAAATGTCTTTCTGAACAGAACACCAATAGCCCAGGCACTAAGAACAGTAATTATTAAAGGGACCTCATGAAACTGAAAAGCTTCTGTATGGCAAAGAAAATCATCATTTTGACAAAACAGCAGACAATAGAAGAGAAAAGATCTATCTGTGCCAGTAACACATCTAACAGAGAGCTCAAACATATAAGAAACTGAAAAAAACTTAATCTCAAGAAAACAAATAACCCAGTTAAAAGGGAGTACAGAATTAAACAAAGAGTTCTCAAAGGATAAACAGAATGGCCATGAAACACTTAAAAGAAATATTTAACATGCTGAGTTATCAGGGAAATACAAATCAAAACTATTCTGAGGTTTCATCTTATACCACTCAAAAATAAATTAATTAATTTTAAAATTACCTAGGTCAATAAAATAAATGACAGCTCATGCTGGCAAAGGTGTGGAGTAAAGGGAACACTCACCCATTTTTGATGGGAGTGTAAACTTTTATACCCACTGTGGAAATCAGTGTGGCAGTTAATGAGGAATCTGGGAATAGATCTACCTCAAGATCTAGCTTGGGCACCTATCCAAAGGATGCTACATCCTACTACAGACATACTCACACATTCATCTTCATTGCTGTTCTATCCATAATAGTCAGGAATTGGAAAGAGCCTAGATGTCTATCAGTGCGTGAATGGGAAAAGAAAATGTGGTGCATTTACACATTAGAATAGTATTCAGCTATTAAGAAAAATGTAATTATGAAATTCAAATGTAAATGAATGGCACTAGGGAAAAAATCAACTTGAGTGGATTAGCACAGACTCTAAAGGACAAATATTCTCTTATATGTGGATGTTAGCTTTTAAACCTTTGCCATGCATGCTACTATCTGAATAACCAGAAAATTTAGGTAAAGAGTAAGTGACAAGAAAAGGGAATGATCTCCAAAGAAAGGGTTAATAGAATAATATTTGTGGAGAGATTGGTAGAGACTGAAGTGGGGGGATTAAATGGAGAGGATGAAAGAGAGGGATAAAGGAGGGAATATGGGGATGGACAATCCACACTAAGGGCTATTTGAAGGGTCATATATAAATGAATTAGTCTAGAAGTTTCTTAAAACACATACATATGTGAATGGAATCACCAAATAATTGGAGAGACAAAGCCCCAACTGGCTATCTTGCACCACCAAGTAAAACCTCCAGTGCCAGGAATAGGTTATATCTAGTTCAGTAGTTGACCAAACAGGCTATATGGAAACCACCAAATATCTCATGCTATTGCCAAGGCTATTGACCACTCTATGCAAACTGATAATCAGGCCCCATTGCTGAAGACAACACCTACATATCTCATCGAACATGGAGAAGTTGAGCTGGTGCCTACTTCACTCTACTGACTAGAGTTAATGGTATTGGAAGGTATTCTTCACATCATGGGGGGGGGGAGATTAATAACCCTACAATCTACAGCAGTGACCTGTCTGCATGATATGCTGGTGTAAGAGAGGCACAAACATTGTGGGGAAATCATGGCCAGAATATATTGCATGCAAAATATTTTATTTTCAATGAAAATATATAAATATCCATCTGTTTCTTTTATCTGTATGTTAGTCTTTAATTAAAATTCATGTGAAAATTTCTTATGGTCAGATGTATATTTCTCTTACAGAGTTCCCTGATAGATAATGATGTAGCTAAATACACACCAGTTCTGAATTGTTCATTCAGTGAACAAACCTGCTGATCCCAAAACTTACCTAGTGGTTTTCCAACTAAGATGAGCATGTTTTCATATTTGGAAAAAAAAGAAAACTATTTCAGATCAGTGACATCTGTTCTATTTCTACAGCAAGGTCTGCAAAATATTACAGTCCTTTTCATTTTGCTAAATTCTTTTTCATGCTAGCAAAACATAACACAATCCCAATTTTGACAGCAGTAACTTTCTCTTTCGTTCTTCATAGATTTTCAAATTTAAAATGGTAACAAGATATTATTGTTTTGCATAGATGGATTCATGAATATCATAACCCACCTGTATGACCAACTTACAGATTCTTGTACTTTCATCTGTGCTGAATATTTTGAACTATCCATTCTTCATCCAGAGAGCTGTTAGAGTATATTTCACTTAATTGTTTGGAGCCATACTCATATTAAAAATGTTGTTTGCTTAGGATGCAATTTCCATGAATATTCTATATTTTATTTGATGTACCTTGATCATATGATCCTTGATTTGAAGCAAGATTTGGGGGTGATATTGTAGAGTTTGATTTGAGGCATTTTGTTGTTAATTTCTGTTCCAATGGTATTGAATGTGAGCTTAATAATGGCATGGAAGATAAAAAGGAAAACTCAAAGGACAAACCTGTTTAAATTATCAAATCTTTTGGTTATCTAAAACAAGGGCAGTTTTTAAAATAATGTCACTTTTCTACTTGAAAAGGACAGTGCCATGTGGGACAAGGAAGCACTCAGGGGATGGATAATGAGATACAGGCCTTTCATTGGTTTGAACATAGCCCTAGGTGGTAGCAACGGAGACTTTCTGCCATCTGGTACCTGATCAGTGGCTGATGTGAAGTTGTTGATTTCGCTTAAAGAAAAAAAATAACAAGTGTTCTTGAAGAAAAGTAATTTTACTGTCTACTATACCCCTATAACCTTGAACAAGTCATTTTTCTCTCTCCCTTCATTTCCCCATCTCTGCAAAAAGATCATGTGACAGTAGTTGCCTGTTTATCTGTCCTTGAATTAAAACATCATCAGGTATTAAAATAAAACTTTCTAATGTATTTTGGAGCCTTAGTCTGTCTTTAGTTTGAGAATACAGATACAGCTGTATAATATACAGTTAAGAAAAGTCTACATTGAATATTTTAAAGAGGCAAGTGCTACATATTTCAAGTGCTTATATATTCTGAGAGTTGAATGTGTACTCACTTTGTTATCTAGAAATGCTTATAGTTCCCCAACTCTATTGTCCTCACATTCACTTTCTCTAAAATGAGGAGTGCTAGGTTTGTATAACAAAACCTGAAGTCATAGCTCATGCCAGTTCTTCCATGCTTAGAGAGTCACTTAAAGTTTATAAAACTCTAAAGTAGGTAATATAACTCTTG
>CABHPQ010171767.1:9998-41984 GCA_902168405.1 Peromyscus aztecus | reverse complement strand
GTGTGTGTGTGTGTGTGTGTGTGTGTGTGTGTGTGTGTGCGTGTGCGCACATTTACATTTGCTATTTTTTTTTGCCTTCATATGCCAGTGCCATGGATAGAATTTGTAAAGCAGTCAAAATCAATCCATGTGAATCATCTTGAAACTGTCATTCAAATAAATCTAATTGACAGAGTGTCAGTTATCTGTCACCTCTTTGTTTCTATGTAATTCTGAGTTGACTGAAATATACATTTAAAGACTATTGATAGTCATCATTTCCTGTAGATATGCCATTTTCTTCCTTAAATCAATTTTTTCCTTCAAATTTAATGATAGTTTGATGCATATTTTAATTATAATTACATGATTCTTTCACCTTTATATTTGTAACTTTTATAAAAAACTGTTTGCAGACATGACATTGGTAGACAAGCTTTACATTTGGATTGCACAAATGAAATGCATCAGTGGGATATCCTGGTAAATATATAAAACTATTTATTAGTGAATGAATAGATCAGGGCAGCCAGTTAACAGCCTACTTATTTTGTTTAACCCTGATAAACAAATGTTTGCAACTTACCTTGAATTATATAATTAATTAAATAATAGGCAATATTAGCAGAGACAAGAGGAAAGCAGAGGCTGCAACACAAAGGACCTTGGTGACCTTATGTGCAGAACTGCCAAAACTATTCTCCCCCAGATACCAGTTGGTGTTCTATATAATCATGTTCTGGCGCTGTCTTCTTGGGGAGCAAGTTACATTCCACTGGCTGGATCCCAGTCCATGAGATCGTCCCTGCTCAGATATCAGGAGCAAGTAGTTTTTCAGCTATATTTTTGGCTGTTGGGTTACGAATCAAAGTTTGTAATTCTTTTCCTAGGGTTATGTTACATACTATATTGCTCACTGAAGTCAGTGAAACGCTTGCATTTACTAGTATATTATAAAGGGTATTACACTGAGTACAGAAGAAGAGCCAAAGGGAGAACTCTAGCTTTGAGGGTATTTGTGTGTGTATGCTTGTGTGTTTGTGATGTATATATATGTGTGTGTGTGTGTGTGTGTGTGTGTGTGTGTGTGTGTGTGGTGTGTGCTTGTGATGTATATATATGTGCCTATGTCTTTCAGTGTAAGGGCCTATAAAATATGAATGTATATAGCCAAGGATCTCAAAAAGAGGAGTCAAACATTTGGAGCTAGAGTTACAGATAGCTGTGATGTTCCTGGAGTAGGTGTTCAAAAACAAACAGGTCCTCCAGGAGACAAGTATGAATTCTTAACATCAGAGCCATCTTTCTAGCCCTAATGTGTGGCATTTCCAAGCCCTCTCTTATAAATGCTACCATCCAACTACCTCCATGTGTTTGATGTCATCCTTGAAGAATTAGTTTTTTATTGAGTATGTCTTTGATTGTTGGACATGAACTCACGTTCTTGTATCCTCGGTGATTGTGTCTAATTGTGATTCAATCTTTCTGGAGACCAGCCCTGAAGGGAGCTAGTTGCCCTCATTCACCAATTATATTATTATCAAACATCACTAGGATTTACAAGGGATTTTGGTTATGTATAATAGTGAACACTTAGCTGACAAACAGCAAAGACAAAATATGTAGTTTTATTATATTAAAAATAAGTCTAGATGTATTAAAATATTTTTAAAAGACTGTATAACACAAACATACATATTTTAATAGATAGAATATCATTAGGAGAGGATAAAGCATGTGCATGTAAGAACTAAATCTTCTATTTTCAAGAAAATAGTCACAAAATCCTTAATTCTTCACAAAATTTTTAACATAAAATATCTCCTATTTTGGGATAGAGCCTCCTTCCATTGCATTAATACACTTATTGCAAACCACGACAATCACTTACATGCATTTTTTTCCTAGCAGAAACTTGTTTGCCTTCTTAAAATGCCCAGAGTGATACACTTTGTAGAAACTACATGAGAAACCTGAACATTTTACAGACAAGATGTGTCAGGCTGCATTTCTGCAGTGCTGGTGATTGTGAGACCCTTTGGAATTTGCAGAGCCTTACTGTTGTTAAAATGAAATACGGATCTGCATGAGAAGTCGGAAGACCCTGAGGAGAGTAATATTCAGGACAACTCTAGGAGTTATCCAGTAACCACCCAAAATAAACCCAGCTGGGAGCAGTGAGCCTTGCCAGATTTTCAAAAATCATACAAAATAAGTTGCCTCCCTCAACTATTCTGTAAGAGAAAGTGTCACTCATAGAAACAAGTGTAGTTTCCACAAACAAGTATATTTTTACATTACATTTTTATATTCTTTGAGAATTTCATGCACGTATATGATGTATTTTGAGCATATCCACTATTCTCTTCACTCCAATTCCTGCCAGATCCAATACAACCCCTTCCCAAATTCATGCTTTCTTTTAATTTTTTAACCCACTGAATCTTTATTAGTGCTGCCAGTATAAAACCTGAAGAAGATCAAGCCAATCAAAATTCTAGCATGGATGGAAGGAGGGGCTCATGAAGCTAGCAAGATATTGCTAGTTCATGGCTGCTGTCAGGAGAGAATTAGTTTTCTTTGATGTGTGGTCTCAGTAGGTTGTTCCATGCTCCAGCAGAAAGACACATACCCATGCATGTGTGGGCAGAATTAATTAAAATCAATGAGCTACAATAAATTTGGGTTTTGTTTGTTTATGAAAAATTAAATCATACATAAAGTGACTATTTAGGCTTACCATGTGAAAGATGAACACTCGAATAAATTTAAACATGGATTCAACTTTTAATGACTGGTTAACACATTGAGATTGTATTGTGTTTATTTAGTCTCTTTCTCTCTCTGTCTGTGTCTCTGTCTCTCTTGTGTGTGTGTGTGGGGGGGTGCTGATCATGGTGTGGGGTGTAGCTAGAGTTTTCCTGCCTGGCCCACGGTCAGGATAAATCTCTTTCACCTGCCAGTCCCACAGCTGCTCAGACCCAACCAAGTAAACACAGAGACTTCTATTGCTTACAAACTGTATGGCCGTGGCAGGCTTCTTGCTAACTGTCCTTATATCTTATATCAATCCATTTCTATAAATCTATACCTTGCCACATGGCTCGTGGCTTACCGGCATCTTTACAAGCTGCTTGTCCTGGTGGCGGCTGGCAGAGCCTCCCTCTGCCTTCCTGTTCTTTTTATTTTCTCTGTTAGTCCCGCCTATAGGGACCTCCTGCCTAGCCACAGGCCAATCAGTGTTTCATTAGCAACACATTTGCCATACAGAACATCCCACAGCAGTGGGGATGTCTAACAGGAGTCAGTTCACCCCTTCTACCATGTGAGAGACCTGGAGATTGAACTCATTATATCAGGCTTAGCTACAAATGCCTTCAGCCATCTTCCCACCTCACACTGGGATTTTAGAGAGTATGAAACAATGGGACTTAAGACGGCATTCTTGACTAAGGAGGTTTTAACCCAGAGTATATGAGCTTCAGCAGGCTCACAAACACCTAAAGCCTCATTCTTTTTTGTGTTGGCTTGTTTCGTTTGTTTTCCTTTTATTGAAAGATTACTGGAATTAGGGACATTTTGGGGGGCCTTGTGGCTACCTAGTACAGTAGAAACTCCCTGGAATCTTTGTGAACCTAGTGAAGACTTGTAGTTATGGGGGATATAGAACCTGAACTGACCATGATCATCTTCTATAACAAAGCAAAGCTTCCAGAAGTGGAACTGGGACACCAACCCAGCCATAAAACCTTCAATCTACAATCTGTCCTGCCTCCAAGATGTGCTGGGGCAACGGTGGCACAGAGATTGTGGGAGTGGCCAACCAATGACTGGTCCAACTGAGGTCCTTACCACAAGAGGGAGCCGGTAGCTGACACTGGCTGGATGGTCAGGAACCAGAGCCAGGATAGCCAGCTTAGTACTTTTATGTGTTAGGTTTTATTTTTGTTTTATCTTATTTTATTTCATTTTTATCACATAGAAGTCTATTTCTTTTCTAATGGGAGACAGGAAAGGGTTGCTTCCTGATGAGAGAGGAGGAGCTAGGAGGAATAGATGAAGGAGAAACTGTAATCAGGATATATTATGTGAGGAAAAGGATCTATTTTCTTTTATTCTTCTCTCATACATTACATCCCAACTGCAATTTCTCCTCCCTCCACCTTATCCTCCCTTTCCAGTCCTCTTTCTCACTTCCCCTCTCCCCTAGATCCACTCTTCCTCTGTTTCTCTACCAGACAGACATACACACATACAGTTAGGGGGAGAGAGAGAGAGAGAGAGAGAGAGAGAGAGACAGAGAGAGGAGAGAGAGAGAGAAGGCTTCCCAGGGATATCCTCTGAACAAGGCATAAGTTACAATAAGAGTAGGCACAAACCCTCATATCAAGGCTGGATAAGGCAACCCAGTAGGAGGAAAAGGGTCCCAAGAGCAAGCCAAAGAGTCAGAGACACCACCCACTCCCATTGTTAGGAATCCGACAAAAATATCCAGCTACACGGCCATAAAGTGACCTAGCTCAGACCCATACAGGGTCCATGTTTGTCACCTCAGTCATGTGATTAAAGGCTCACTTCCTGGGATTAAAGGCTATTGTTACCATGCCTGGCTGTTTCCAGTGTGGCCTTGAACTCACAGAGATCCAGGTGGATCTCTGCCTCTGGAATGCTAGGATTAAAGGCATGTGTGCCACCATTTTCTGGCCTCTATATCTAGTGGCTGTTCTGTTCTCTGATCCCAGATAAATTTATTATCGTGCACAATATTTTGGGGAATACAATATCACCACACTTTAAAATTTATTGTTCTCTCACACAATACACCCCAACTGCAGCTTCCTTTCCCTCCACTCCTCCCAGTCACTCTCAACTCCCCTCTCCCCCAGATCCACTCCTCATCTGTTTCCCTTCAGAAAGGAGCAGGACTTCCAGGGATATCAACTTAACATGGCATAACAAGATGCAATAACACCAAGCACAAACCTTCATGATGCAAGCCAGTAGGAGGAGAGGGGTCCCAAGAACAGGCAAAGAGTCAGAGACACCCCCACTCCCACTGTCAGGAGTCCCTCGAAAACACCAAGCCAACAACCAGAACACATGCCAAGGACCTAGTGCAGACCCATGCAGGCTCTGTTATTGCTGCTTCAGTCTCTGTGAGCCTCCATGAGCCCTGATTAGTTGATTCTGTGGGCCGTGTACTCCAGGCATCCTTGACCCCTCTGGCTCCCACAATTCCTCCCATGTTCTGCTGGAATTGGTTCTGAATTTAGTGTTTATGTTAGTTTATTAGGCATATTTACTTTTCATAAAATGATAATGAAATACTTAGCATGTCCATAAGGAATAAAAATCACTGTTCTGAATGATGCATCAGACAAATTTATGCTGAAATTATCAATTTTGCCTGCAGGTGTAGAAGCATCAATTCTGTGTGTGTGTGTGTTTGTTCAACAACATATTGTCTGTCAAGCAGAGAATAAAATATGAACTATGTAACTCCCTGATTCATATAAAAGCATATAGAGAAAAATGTATACATTAAATATTGTTTAAATCTGTCCATGATAAATTAATTAAGACATTGTTTAAAATTTGCCCATGAAAAATCAATCAAGAAAGTAATAGCATTGAAATGTTTACTTAGAAAATTAAGAGACTATAGACCAAAAGTTCAGTTTTACACTTATATCTTACAGTCATCAGCTTATTCATTGCAAATACATCATGGCATTGTGTAATGTGTCTTATGCTGCCTGTGGCACGAGACTCTGACCCAGACACTTGAAATTCCAGTGTCATATTTTCTCAGCAGCCATGGATGGATCGTTTATTTAGACTACCACTCAAATATGCAATTATAGGCAAGAACAATGCAAGTGGAAGTCAAAGTTTACCTTGCAGGAGCCTGTTCTTGGCTTCCATCAAGGAAAAAACACTGGTTATTATGGTCCTTTACACACTGAACCGTCTTGACTATGCCTCTCTCTCTCTCTCAGTTTTTATGTACTTCACTTTTCCCTTTAGCAATTTTCATTACTACAATGTAGCTTTGCTTAATTGATTGGGTCTAATCATCTCCCCACTGGAATTTAAAGTCTGTGTGGGCAAGAATCTTGTCTGCCTTACCAGTTTCTGCTTGCACATGGAACATGAGCTAACAAATACACAAAGCTCAATGCTGGCAGACTAGATGTGTAACTTTGCAAATGGTGGAATTCTTATAAAACCTCAAAGCTAATTCATTTAGTCTCCCAACTATAAGCCAAAGCCTCACAGGGAAAATACCAAATTAATTGAGCTAATGGGAATTTGCTTTCATTTTATTAAATATCAGTGAATTAGCAGGAGATATGCAGACAGATTTCACAAACTGTTCAGGTTTTCTGATTCTTTAGATGATCTACAAGAGTTGACTTTCCAGCCATAAGCTTACTTCTAACCATCAACAGAAGCCACTGGCAACCTGAAAGCTGTAGCTTCCATCAAACACAGCTCTTTATTTATTTTTTTTAATTAAGACATGTTTTTATTTGTTTTACATTCCAATCACAGATTCTCCCTCTTCCCTCCTCCCGCCCCTCTAGTCTTCTGCAATTCCCTCCTACAATAAGGTAAGGCCTCCCATGGGGAGTCAGCAGAGCCTGGTACATTCAGTAGAGGCAGGTCCAAGCTCCTCCCCTGCCTCAAGGCTGTGCCAGGTGTCCCACCATAGGTAGTGGGCTCCAAAAAGCCAACTCATGCACCAGGGATGGATCCTGATCCTACTGCCAGGGGGCCCCTTAACCAGATCAATCTACATAACTGTTTCGATTATGCAGAAGGCCTAGCCCAGTCCTGTGAAGGCTCCATAGGTGTTGGTCTAAATTTCATGAGTCCCACCAGTTTGGTTTGGTTGTCTCTATAGGTTTCCTCCTCATGATCTTGGTGCCCCTTGCTCATAGAATCCCTCTTCTCTCTATTCCACTGGACTCTTGGAGCTCAGCCTGGTGTTTGGCTGTGGATCTCTGCATCTTCTTTTATTAGTTACTGGAGAAAGGATCTATGATGACAGTGAGAGTATTCACTGATTTTACTGGGGTAAGCCAGTTCAGGCACCCTCTCCACTATTACTAGTAGTCTAAGTTGGGGTCATCCTTGTGGATTTCTGGGAACTTCCCTAGCACCTGGTTTCTCCAGAACATAAGGGAATGGAATGGTCGAGCTTGAACAGGGATGTAGTGGAAGAGCAATGAAAGAGATACCATGATAGAGTATACCACCATGCCTACTTTTTCTTTTCTTTTTTGCATAGATTTCTAGAAATTCAAAAGACATAGGTGACTCTCAACAACTTTTAACTCCAGTTCTAGGAAATCCAACACTGACTCCTGGCTTCCTTGGCACATGTCCACATGTGACATACACTGAATATGCATACACTCATATGCACAAATACAAATGAAAACTCTTATATAAAAAAGTGGGTTCAAACTCCACAGAGAATTTTCTTGGTACAGCACCCATCCATCAGCATTCTACCCTTGGCTGTGGTGGAATATGGCATCTTGATTTCATCTCCATTTATTTTCTCAGTGGTGAAGAAGCATTTTCCAAAAGCAAGACTAGAGACTCTCCAAAACATTCAAGGTAGAATTTGGATAAAAGCATAATGCCACCATCATGACATAGCTCTTTAGATTTCTAAATGGTTACTTATAAAAACAAAGCTCCAACAAAAAAAAGAGAATGTAATTCTGCTATAACAGATGGGCTTTTGAATATTAATAATATTATGATATAATTATTAATGATTTTTATTTGCTTCATGATTCATAGTTTGTTATGTTCTGATTAATCATACCACATAGATCATATTTCTTAAGTTAAAGGATTGTGTGTTAGAGGGATTTTTAAAATTCTCTTCATGTTTTTCTGACTCACATATAGTAAGAAATCATTAGATATAAGAGTGATTGCCTATATAAATTTTAATGTGAACCTAGGCATGCTAGAAATCCCAGAAGTCAGATAGCTAAGACATGAGATTGTGTCTTCAAGGTCAGCCCAGGATACAAAGAAAATTTGAAGCTAGACTGTGCTATTTAATAAGTTTATATCTCAAACAGTCATTTTACTTGTTTTTATATAAGAAACAAAAATTTAAAACGTCTTCTCAAACTCATATATCTGGCATGTAAAAAAGATGCTTTTGTCTGTCAGGACCACTGACTTCTACAACAGCAGTCATTACCTTTATACCACATATAATCTTCATAATCATTACTCATGCAATTCATGATTTTCTTTTGTACATTTCTTGGATTTTAATTACAAAATAGTTTGTTAGTTGAATCAGTAAGTGATATCTTCATAGAGTTTTTGATGGTTTGATTATTGGGTTCCCTTTTAAAATTCGTTAACATGTTATTAATTACTAACACAAATTTCAAGTGGAAATTTCTCATTTTTTTCATTCAACACACTTCATTTAACCTATATAAATTAGTGTTAGATATGTGCTGACAACTTGAATAAATGTGATATTGTGGTGAGTAGAACTATCTTGCCTTGGAAAGATGAAACGTTTTCTCAAGGCCACCAATAATCAAATAAACAAGTCCATAAATGCATTCTGAAGATGAAGATTAGCTCAAGAAACTTTGAGAACACATAGAGATATTTATACTTTCAAAGCCTCCTGAAGTATGTTAACCATAACAACAAATTTTAATGATACTTGAGTATTGGAGAATTGAGGACATCCAGAAGGAATGAACATTGCAATTTGGGGCTCAGGTTTCAGTCTTCTGATATTCAAGTCAAAGTGTCCATACTAAGTACATAATTTTGGAGTTTACATCCATATTCCTTAATTTAAAAGAAAAATTAAATAAAATAAAGGACTAATTACCAGGGTAGTGATAAAGTTGTACCTGTTGATACTGGTATATATTGTGGGATACATTTGAAATGTTGATTACAAGCACTTCTCTAACAATAGAAAAAAGATAGCATGAATTCCATGGGGCCATCTAATTAATTCTATATAGTTCTATGATGTTGACTGTGCCTGCATAAAATCCCACTTAGTTTACTAACAATGGTATTTCCACAAAAGACTTTACATGAATCGTGAGCACCCTACTTCATTCAAGCTGGAGAGGAAACTAATGGACAGTTATATATAAGAATTGACATGGTCCAGTGTTTTCTAAAAAGATTCTCTTGTTGCACCATAATCAAGGAGAGTACCGAAAAGTCTATTATATACAGGTATATATTATATACAGGTGAGAGATGATAATGACTGAGTTTTGACTATAACCACTGGATACTTCAGAATTATTAAAGATGAAGAAGTCGAAGCTGCTTTAGTTATTGATCATATAGAGAGGATGAGGGATCAATACGGAGTGTCATTGAACAGACCAGTGAGCAGAAATGCTATTCACATGGAAGAAACAAGTTGCTAAAGAAAGAAGTAATGAGCATTGGCTAGGGCACACAATGACAACTGACAAGAAAATGAGCTGAGGGAAGATGCCTTGCTGCTTTAGAGCTGTGGTGGAACCGCTTTATGAGAATCAGCAATTGATAATTAGGGGTTTTGTGAACTAGCTGTTAAACAGCTGATAGCTCAACATTGACCACAGAGGGAGTATTTGAGACACACAAAGCAATAGGTACTGCAAATTGCTTTCTCATCTACAGTGGCAAGTTGACTGTACAACCTACATATGCTGATGTCAGGTAAGTGTTCGCCTGGAAATATGACCACAGTGGTCACCACCATGTCATTAAAGCCACATGAGTAGATACAATGATTATGAATGTATGAGCCACATAATGAGAAAAACAGTCAAGAACAGTGTCAAGGAGATCATCCCAAAAGAAAGGGAATCTGACAAAGAACCAGAGCAACCATAAAATGCATAAGATACTACCAGGAACACTGGAGACTCAAAAAACAAAGGAAAAAAGCATTTAAGATACAATACTAGTAGACAAATGCAAGTTTGCCGCTTTTGGAGCAAAAATTTTCCAGAGATTAAGAAACCTCACAAAACTATAGACAGAATACACACACACACACACACACACACACACACACACACACACACACACCAGAAATAGCTGTTTTGTGTCACTGGAAATAAGCACAACCCTTTTCATCTTAACAGAACATGCAGAAATTGCCTGTGTTAACTAGATACATAACAGTGTCAGTACTCTACCATGTCAGAATTGCTCCATTATTGCTGCACTGATGGCTACGAATGGCGGATGCAAAGGACAAGCAGTTGGACGCTCTTGCAGGTGTCACTCAGAAAGGAGGAACATGCTCATGCTGGCTCAGGGGTTTGTCAGGTAAATGTAGTTTCTTCAACTTTATTAGCTATAAACCGTCCTTTTCCCCCCACATAGGCTACGTGAAAAGACTGAAAGCACCGCTCCTGATCTGTTGTAAATTCAGAGAGATTACCACTAAATTCAAGACTTTGTTGTCCAGTCAAGAACTGTGTATTATTTAAGTACACCTTGATTGACAATAACAGGTAAATGTGCACTTATATGTAAATGAATTTTTCTTCTTCTACCGAGAAAGATAAAACAGATGTTGGCTGATATTTGTTCTATGACTCTGTATTTCTCTTTTCTGTTTCCTCAGGATTGCAAAAGACTGCTACTGGGTGGTTATAGCTGAGATTTCTGGCAAGTAAAACGAGCAAGAAGCAGGACACTGCATTATTTCTCTGTCTTTGCTGATAGGGTATAACGGCATCATTTTGTTACTCATGTCTACAAGAGAAATTTCTTAATACTCCTATAGTGTTTAGACAAACTGAGCAAGTCTTGTACATTATATCAGCCAACCTGTAATATCTGTCTCTAATTACTCATTCAGAAGCAAAAATGATGCATGCTGGAGAACAAAGTTTTGAAGAGTGAGATGAGTATGAAAGCAGTAAGTGATTTGTAAAGCCAATATTACCAGAGACTTTCAGAGAAGTTAGAGAGCAAGCCTCTGCAGATATCTATTCGTCCAGGAGAGTATGTTGTGTATCACTGGGACAAGGAAGAATTTGTGAGGGTATGAGGGCAGTTGATGGAATGTACTGTTGATAATTTTGAGGAAAGCCCATTACAAAACCCCAGTGTTATGTATGTCTGTTTAAATTTAGTGTTCCTAAGCACTGCTTCAAATGGACAGCAGTAGTAACTTTCACAGAAAATCTGAGAAAGAGATATAATGAGAATCACAAGAGATTTTGCGAAACAAAAATCTGATCCTTGTGTGGCATGAATACCTTGGCTCCTTTCACTTAGCCACTCCCTCTCAGTGGCAATCACAAAAGAAGATGCTTAGAATGGTTTTGTATCCTGTAACTGGAAACATCTGCTACCTACCAGAAGCACAGCCATTTGTTTGGCTAAATAAATGTGTGACCACAGGGAAATCACTCTGGCAAATTTACTGACATTGCCATGGTGTTTCAGTAATAAACTTGGGAATCAACTTATGATACAGATGGCTGCAGCAGGATTATGCCACAGTGGGCTCTTGGAAATGAATTATCCAACCAACAAGTTTGGATTCTAAAGTGATTCTGACTTGCCCGTGATAATTGACTATAACTTAATGAGAGCATTATGCAGTTGCATTTAGCAAAGGAGGACCCCTAAATATTCCCCATGGAGTTTAAATGTCAGACTTAATTGCAGCACTTGCTTTTCTACTGGGGAATATTGCAAGGCAACAGCTTCACTCGCTAATGGTATTCAAACATGGTCAAATCAGTCCCCTTGAACTTGTTTATAAAACCAGTGCTTATATTTTCTGCTTTTTTCTCTATCAAAAGGATTTACCACTCACATAGTTTCTTCTACTTATAGTAACTCCCTTGATCCTCCTATGAGACAATGCCACATAAAATCAATATACTCAAGTGACATACTTAATAAATAAAGTTAAGTCTTCTACTTGATTTGGGCTAATAGAGAAACCCCCAAACATGCCTTGACCTTCAGTCTATAAAGGTGCTCAAATTATTTACATAAAATCTCTATGTCTCTGGTATTGAATGTATGAATAGCTCTTGATATATTGCTTCCTGGCATTTCTTACTAGTGAGAGAGAATCTTTTGTTTTTGTTTGTTTTGTTTTGTTCTTCTGGGAAGCGTGTGTGCCTACTATAAACAATTGCTCTCACTGAACAGATGATTGGAAATCTGGGTGGATAGGTAGATATAGAGATACAGAGATATGAAGAAGTCTTTCATATTTTCTTTATGTATGACAATGCATAAAAATGCCCTGAATTGTAAAAAAAAAAAAAAAAAAAAAAAAAAAAAGAACAAATAAACAAAACAAAACACTTGTTTGGTGACAATTTACATTCCTAAGAGTTCAATGATTACAACTTCTCACAGTCATACACCAATAGTGGAGGAGTGTTCCCCTTGTTCCACATCCTCTCCAACATAAGCTGTCAGTGTTTTTGATCTTAGTCATTCTGACAGGTGTAAGATGGTATCACAGAGTAATTTTGATTTGCATTTCCCTGATGACTAAGGATGTTGAGCAATTCCTTAAACGTTTTTCAGCCATTTGGGATTCTTCTGTTGAGAATTCTCTGTTTAGCTCTGTAGCCCATTTTTCCATTGGATTGTTTGATATTTTGCAAACATGGTATGTACTCACTCAAAAGTGGATAAGATGTAAAGCAAAGGAGAATCAGACTACAACCCACAGCTCTAGAAGAGCTAGGAAACAAGGAGGACCCTAAGAGGGATGTATGGATCACCTTGGGAAAGGCAAAGAATGGAGACCCCAATGAGTAAACTGGTGATGGGGGGAGTAGTAGACAGTAGGGGGTGGGGGATGAGAGCATGAGGGAACAGGATGGTTGAGCTGGGAGAGGGATAGAGCCGGAGAGCAATGAAAGAGATACCTTGATAGAGGGAGAAATCATGGGTTAAGTGAGAAACCTGGTGCTAGGGAAATTCCCAGGAATCCACAAGGACGACCCCAGATTAGACTGTTAGCAATAGTGGTGAGGGTGCTTGAACAGGCCTACCCTGGTGATAAGATTGGTGAATATCCTAACTGTCATCATATAGCCTTCATCCAGTAACTGATGAAAGCAGATGCAGAGATCCACAACCAAGCACTAGGCTGAGCTCTGGGAATCCATTCCAAGAGAGGAAAGAGGGATTATATGAGCAAGGGGGGAAGGGTGAAGATCATGATGGGGAAATCTACAGAGACAACTGAACCAAGCTCAAAGGAACTCACAAACTCCAGACTGACAGCTGTGGAACCTGCATGGGACCAGACTAGACCCTCTGCATATGGAAGACAGTTGTGTAGCTTGGTCTGTCTGAGGGGCCCCTGGCAGTGAGATTAGGATCTATCCTCGTTACATGAGCTGACTTTTTGGATCTCATTTCCTATGATCAGACACTTTGCTCACCCCTGATAAATCGGGGAAGGGCTTGGTCCTGCCTCAACTGAATGTACCAGGCTTAGCTGTCCCCCCAATAGGAGAACTTACCCTGTTGGAGGAGGGGCTGAAAGAGGGGTGGGGGAGGCAGTTGAGGGGAGCGGGAGGAGGGATGAGAGGGGGATCTGTGGTTGGTATGTAAAATGAATAACAAAATGATTGACCAATGTTTAAAAAAAGAAGAGCTGATGAATAAAATCGAATTTAAAAACAACAGGAGAGGCAATATTAGGTTACAACACAGATCTTCTCTATCCACAAGCAGCATTCTCAGTCTATATGACTTGGTGTCTCTGCAAATTGAAGGCTTGAAAATGCCTTCCCAGACAGAAGGGTCTCAGATATTTCTGACTTGAGGATTTAACAGGATACAAACACTGTAGCCACACAGCAGAAGTTACAGGGCATCATATAATTTGAAATCTATTGAGCTTTACGTCAATACTAACCGATTTTTCCTATTTATTTATTTATTTATTTATTTATTTATCTATTTATTTATGTGTGTATGTATGGGCACATGGGCCACAATATGTGTGTGTGTGTGTGTGTGTGTGTGTGTGTGTGTGTGTGTGTAGAGGTCAACTTGTGGTAATCAGATCTTCCTCTCCATCATGCAGCTTTCAAACATCAAACTTAGATCTTCAGGAGTGGTGGCAAGCTACATTAACCACTGAGTCATCTGGTGGACACTAAGCTAAGTAAATATTTTTAAATACATTGCCTAGTTGGTATTCAACAGTGTTTTCTTTAAGGGTAAGGTTAAAATCACGTAGTCAAACAATGAATATTGTGGCTATATTTAGCACCCATTGCTTATTATTTTAAAAATGAAAGAAAATGCATATAGACTTATGAACTAGGAAAAAGGATCAGAATATCAAGAAAGAATTACACAAATTAGGAATTGTATCAATTGTTAAGCTTTACTAATTTTCTCAAGGACAAAATGGTCCAGAGGCAAAGGCACAATAGGAGGACATCTCAGAATCCGAGGTAGACCCACTCTACAAATTCTTTACTGGCATCATTCATATGCATCATACAGTGGTAATGTTAAAATTATTAGTATAATCTGCAATGATAGATACTTTCAGGCAGCTGCAATTTACTGAATTATATATCTTCTAAGACTACTTATTATAAGTAGAACTCTAATCACTGATACCAGCTAAGATCCTTCATAAACAATCATGTTCCTCCTATTAAATATCATTAATTTTATAATATATCTTGAATGCATAGTGCTCACAAGGATATTAGACAAGGTATGTATATCTTTAATCTTTCTCTAGAACAGTGGTTCTCAACCTTCTTAATGCTGTCACACTTATTTAATATAATATCTCATGTTGTGGTGATCCTCCAACCATAAAATTATTTTTGTTGCTACTTTGTAACTGTAATTTTGATAGTGTTAAAAATCACAATATCAATATTTGATATGTAGGATTTCTGAGGGACCTCTGTGAAAGTGTCCTTTGACACCAAAAGCGGTCATAACCCACAGATTGAGAACCCCTGCTATAGAAAGTCCTTGGTAATTGATATGAAATTTTTAAAAGTCTACTTTAACTTCTCTTCAAACCAAAAAAAATATGGACTCTGAGTCTTTTTGGCATGTAAATATTGCATACTTGATTAGTCTGGCATATTTTTATCAAAAAGAGGTAAGTGAACTTAATGTTTATTTGTGAGCAGTGTGTTATTTAAATAATGCTACATGTAGGTTTTGTTAATTTTAAAACTGATGTAAGTACCATAAAGAGAAAAGTGTCATAAGCAAAACCACAGTTAATTATTTAAAATGAAGGTGTTTTGAATGGACAATTGGTTAAGAGTATATTGTTTTCTGTCCTTACTGAGTAATCGAATACAAAGTCATACTGTACATAACTTATGTGTAATTAGGTGTACTTTACTCAATAGATTTCTAGTTGCCATTGTGAATTAAACTGATTTCTCCATGCAGGCTGTGCATACAGTGAAGAAATTTCATTGTTTTAGAGTTTTGCTATTGATTCTGGTTACAGTCCAGTACTCACTTATTTGATTCAGTTTAGTGAAAGAAATGCTCCACAAATGGATATCAGCATCCAGTGACACATCATTAAACTCTAACTATGGAAACCAGAAGAGCTGTGAAATCTGATTGATTTGGGTACAAATTCCAGGTCTGCTAATTATTAGTTTTCAGGCTCTAGGAAAGGTGCTTTGTTTTCTTTTTGAGCAACAAACAATCCACCATCTGAAGAAAAGAAAACTTAAACACTCATATTTACTCACCTATCAGTTCATGTAACAAATATTTATTAAGCTTATACTTCAGTTCAGACCTTTTACTAGCCACCATAGAAAACATGGAGAATGAGACTGCAGAAACCTGCTACTGTCATCTATGTTTTCTGACCAGTCATGTGACAGTTAAACAACATAATAGATATGACCTCACTAGGTATCAGCTTACACTTCCTTTTTATTTTTAAAGCAGTACCTATGTCTTTGTCATGTTAGAGATTCTGATGTGCAGCCTGAATTTTACCTCTTACTTTTAAAGTCATAGGTTCACAATTACTGGAAGAAATTCTTTAATCCTCTGGGTGACAGACAAAAGATGGTTTATTATTCAGAGCAACAGCACACTAGTGGGGGGTGGGGCGGGGCATCATCCACCTTTGTTCTTCCAGCTCCAAATTTCTAAAGGGAAACATGATAAAAACAAAACGTTTTGCTGCACGTTTGTCAGGGGACTTATTGGAGTGGCCCTAATATTATAGATCTTCAATCTTACATAGGCTTTGACATCTAAACTGTATGGTAATACAGAACTTATATTTATTATGTGGAATATCAATAAGCCTGCAATAAAGAAGAATGTCTTCAGTAATGTTATATCTTCAATTTAAAAAATACATTTTAGCTTAATTTTTGTGTGTAAAAGTCCACTGTGTTTGTACTTATGTGCGTGTGTGTATGTGCATGTGTGTGAGTGTGTGTGTATTTTGTGTGTATGTACGTGTGTGTGTGTGTGTGTGTGTGTGTGTGTGTGTGTGTGTATGTGTGTGCATTTATATGGACACATGTGTGCCAAAAGTTTATGTATAAATCAGAGAACAACTAGAAGAAATCAGTTCTTCTTTTCCACCATATAAGTCCTAAGGATTAGAGTGGGATCAAGCTTTATTGTGTTAACAACTTTTACCTACTGAGTATTTCTTCTGCCCCAGAGGAAGATATTTCTATCAATACCATCTTGACATTACTATACTTACCCTTCAACAATCGTTTGCTTACATAACTATTTCTTTAAAAGATGGCCTGTAATTTCAGAAGCTACACTTATAAAGTCTCACCAGGATGACTGCACAAATGTGAGTTTGATGAGAACATCACCAATTATAGCTGGAGTTATCTCCTGGTCCTGCCTGTCCCACAGTCAGGACAAATCTCTCTCACCCACCAATCCTGCAGCTGCTCAGACCCCAATAAACACATAGATCCTTATATTATTTATAAACTGTATGGGCATGGCAGGCTTCTTGCTATCTGTTCTTCTTTCTTAAATTAACCCATTTCTATAACTCTATACCTTGCCACATGGCTCATGGCTTACTGGTACTTTACATCCTGTTCCTCATGGAAGCAGCTGACAGTGTCTCCTGACTCAGCTTTCCACTTCTCAGATTTCTCCTCTCTCTTTGTCCCTCCTATACTTCCTGTTTGGATACTGACCAATCAGCACTTTATTTATTCACCAATCAGAGCAACACATTCAGAGCATACAACACATCCCACAGCAACCAATGGACATGTCAAAGCAGAATGAAAAAGTTCACAAAGCCTCAGTCCTACACACTTTTAGGCAACTGATAAAAGCTGGGAGCAGAAGAAGTAGTCTTCTCCAGGAAAGAGCAACCAATTGGTTGTCCAGTGACAAATATCCATAATAGTTATTATATAGATTTAGCAGGTTATATTTAGGAATACACACACTATATATACATATATATGCATGTATTATATGTAGATGTATATGCACATGGAAATTCATATATTCATTAAATAACAATTGATGAATAAAAGAGACCTTGAATTTGGGGAGGAGTGGTAGGGGGTGGATGGAAAAGTTTGGAGGGAGGAGTGGAAAGAGAAAAAAAGTAATTGTATCATTATCACACACACAAAAGATGGTGGTCTGGAGATCAATTATCCATAACTCTGTAAGTTCAAAAAAATGTGAAAACTTAATACTGAAACTTCATTTGTTAAAAAAAAATATAATCTCCCAATTTTTATTTTTGGGGTTTATTTGTAAACTTCACTTTGGCTAATAAATACAAAGCCCGGTGCCAAGAATAAATTACCTCTTTATGAAATGTTCGCTAGTGATGCCCCATAGATTACAAACACTACAGTATACTTCCAGTGTTCTTGATTATCTTCCAGGCTTGATGGTAAGACCATACCAGTAATCTCCTGATTACTGGGTATGGATAAATGCATATGCCCCATGTTTTAGCTCCTAGAAGTGAGTAACTGTGATAGTAGATGCTGTCCTTCACCTCACATCCATGATAAAGTAACTGACATCATTGTTTGTTCATGACTGCATATAGGATCTTAATTTATTGGAACATAGATTTGTGATTTACCTGGCAAATAAACAATGCATTGTCAGTTGATTTCTACAAAAACATGTGATTTAAACTAGGTGTTCAACTGTTTTACCATTAATACCTTGTCATTTTAAATGTTTTATACTTTTTCATTGTTGGATTCATTGTGGGGAAGTTAGGAAACAGAGCCTTGAAATGATAAATAAATCAGAATAACTAACACTGTAATAATCCAATGCCAGCTTTTTCCAATAAATCAGCAATAAGATAATGCTGAATTAAATCAACAATGAACACTACTCACTCAGAAGCATTGAAAGATTGAAACTAAGCTAACTAGAGTTTAAGAAAGAAAATGGAAATACTCATCTCAAATTCAATGAGAAAATAATTTGTCTCCTATTTCTGTTGCTTTTGTATCAAGTGATGACTTCATAAACTCATATATGGCTTAAAAATAAACATTTTGCTTCCACTCCAAGGCAAGGCCATTTATCAACCCCAAGGACACTGTCTAAAGAAAGTAAGGAATGTCAACTGCAATGAAGCTGTTGGTATCCTAGACAGTGACCCAAGAGGTAGAACATGGGATGGAAAAACAAAATAGACACTACCACAAAGACTCTTTCAATTTCTGATATTTCAAAAAGAGTCTGTGAGAAATGACAGTTGTCTTGGAAAACTATCAGGCAACAGAAAAACTAGAGAGGAAAAAGAACTACTCAGAAGGATGTCCTAAGCACAAAAAAGATGAGAAAGTACCCAGAACACTTACACAGCAGGGAAATTTTTATTTATGCAATGCACCTGAAAAGTTGTGATTTGCATATCATTTTTGTCTGGCTTATTAATCTTAATGAGTGCTTATTAAGCACTTAACGATGAAAAACACTATTTGTAATAATATGGTGCAGTGTGTTATTATGCAAATGTGTTTGACAAGATGTCCAACTGTAAATGCTCCTTCTTGCAAATCTTACATCAGCAGCATTCTCTGAACCTTTTCCTCACTGCTCCATTGTCAATACTGAAAACTATTATTCTTTTGACCCACATAATCAACTTAAGTTCCAAATATCCCCAAAGAAATTTTCACAGGTTTAACACAGAATTCAAGTCTATCTATATAGTAATCTCAATCTATTGTTTTTGTCTTATTCTACAGTAGATGTCCTGTCTGTCATAACTTAGCCACTACATTGTGGTTCCTTTTCTCATAGTCTGCAGAAATCTCATTTTAGATGCTCAAAACAACTATCACCTTTCCTGTAATTTCTGTCTGGGTATCTTTTCAATATTTCTTACTTTCTTTGAACCCTTCAAAATGGTATTTTCCTCTCCTATAGATTTAATATCTGTGTACATCTTTGCCACTATTCAACTGGTCTGTCTTTTAAGCTCCCATTACCAACTTCTAAGAATTTAGGAATATGTTCAGGGAAAACTCTGGGAACAATATTTTGCATTAAAATATTTAACTAAATATGTGGCAGTTTGTAATTATCTAGATCATAAAAGTTTATTATATAAAGCAAATGAAGTAATTCCATTTACTAAGAGAACTTCTAGTTACTAAAAGATGATTTGTTATCACCTGGACTTCCAAAGAAAATCTGAGGAGAAATAGTGTGTGTGTGTGTGTGTGTGTGTGTGTGTGTGTGTGTGTGTGTGCGCGCGCGCGCGTGCGCGCGCGCGCGCGCATGAATGGATAGGTACAAGATAAGTCCAAAAGAATTCATTGTCTGTTAGTATCCACCTTGATTTTTGAGAAACCTTCTCTTGTCGAGCCTAAAGTTTGTCATTTCAGTTTACATAGTTAGCTGGCAATCCCACACAGGATCTAAATGTCTCCAGTAGTCAATACTGGGGATATAGGCATGTGTGCCTATGTCCAGTTTTATTTGGGTGCTGGGGATTTGATCTCAAGTTCTCTTGATTTTCCAGAAGCCCATTCTTACCCAAGGAGCTACCTATCCAGACCTACTTTAATTTTGACATATTTGTGGTTTTCTATTGTCACTTTTAGTTTTTTCTAATATCATAATTAGTTGATCTTGAATTGCTTATTAGAAACTAATATTATAAGAAAATCTTTAAAGGAAATCTCTTTGGGGTTATACAAAGTGTAATTAGGAATTATAGCTAATTCCAAGAAAAAAAAACAAAAATTATAATCCATTTAGATTGCAATTCAATTAAATGAGGATAATCTGCACAAATACGAAAATTATCCTGAGTGTCATATTGTGATATATGGGCATCTGGTGCTGATACTGCGTAACAAATACAGGGTTATCTGCAGCAAATTTTCCATATTTCCTTGAATTTTACAGTGTTCGTTTCAGAAGACAGAGCATTTGTCCTTTGATAACAAAAGAACCAAATCTATTGTCTCTAAGAATTTGTTTATGAAGGGATACCTTTGACCCAAGAAATTTAAATATCAATCTGGTTAATGTATTTAGAAAATCAAGAGCAAGAAACTATTGATATCCAGTAGAAGTCCCACAATGGATTATATATAAAATTTCTAAGTAGTCTGAGTTACCTAATAACAAAATATCAAAAATAAACGTGTACTGAAAAAGGTCTGGTGTAGATGTAGAACCATCATTTTACAACCCAGAGAGGTAAAATCATTCACATAAGATCATAATGATAATTAATACAGGACATTACTTCTCTTGACACTTACATATACAACTTCATTGGTTTTAAACCTAGAGTATATTTTCTTGAATTCTGCCCCAAATGTTCCATATACTGGGTATACCACAATTTTATGCAAATTTAATTTTTATTTTATTTATGAACATTCTATATTTATTCAATTATTCATTTTAAGAATCATCTCAATCTTCATGTCAATTATCTTCTTGCTGTGAATGAGATATATACATATATATGTGTCTATGCATTTATGAAAAATGAGATATTTATGTGATATATATCTATTTATATCATATATTCATATATACATATACATATGAAAGAGAGGAGAGAGCAGATCTTCAATTAGCACAGGAAATGGAAAAATTTTAGGGCTACCCACTGATAAACTCATATGGAGATACAGATCAGAGAATTGCAGCTGTCACTAAGAGCTAAAGGGAAATTGGAATGTGCTATAATGGAAATAGATGGCTCTTGAATCTGGAAGATTGATAACCTGAAACGCAAAGGAAAGGAAAACATGTAATAATGGACGGCCTTACAAGTCATAACTGGCATGCACAGTGTTGTTCTAAGACAGTATGTCAATTCAATGACAGGCTGTGATATCCTTCAACATCACTCAGGTCTCAAAGTGAAATTTAGGAAGTTCTAAAACTTTTCCCCATAGGAAAAGCCACCTGCCTGAGTTCATCATCATTTTCTATTTGTGAGAGTACAAATTATTTTATGAGACACCAGCAGATGTTCATGTGCCAAGGCAAAAATCTGTTCCACTAAGACAAAGATTTTTAGAATTCACAGAAAATAGTCTCCTGGCATGATCAAACTAGGTTGATATTATACAGCCTCAAATCATTTATAGCAGTAAGAATCACAAAGAAACTACAGTATAGAACACAACACAAAATAATCAAATATTTGGGGCTGGACATTGTTCCTCATAAACATTGTATCTTGCATTCAAGTTCTCACTGAATATTTGTGAAATTAAATTTATTTGTGAATTGGGACTATGTAGGTGAATTAAATTAATGATTTTAAGAGCAGACCATCCTGGATTGAGGCTTGAATAGAATTATTGGTGTATTTTTAGACAGAAAAAGGGGAGATATATGGGGACTGAGGCATTGATACAGGAAAATTACAAAGTCAGAGACTGGAATTACTGCACTTATAAACCACAGAATTCCAAAGCTTGTTGGCAGTCATAGGAAGCTAGGATAAAGACAAAGGATGGAAGCATGTTTAGAACCTCCAGAGGATTTAAACTTAGTATGTCTTCATTTTAAAATCCAGGCCTTCATATTTATGACAGAAAATATTTTTTGATTTTGGCACAGTGTGATAGCATGATATGTCAGTTTTAAGAAGACAAGACTTCATTTCATCTCATCTTTTGTAGCTTTGAAATAACATAAGTGAAAAAACATACAGGGTAAGCTGTCATTAACCACTAACAATTGAGTTAATGATGGAGGTAATCTTTTACTTTGGAATAGACTAAGAATCACTGGTAAATATCACCTTCTTTCATAAGTAGAATCTGAATGAATGGTTTGAAAACTATGGTTAAAAAAGACCCATGCCTGAAATATTCTGACCAACTCTCTCTACGCATAAAAATTTAGAGGTAGACAGTTTGAAGAACAACACAATGCAAGATGACATAATCATATAATGGTGGCCCATTTGAGTATCGTCTGTGGCTTCTAAAGTACTTCATGAGTGTGAACTCTAGCGAAGATCTACCTTTTGTCAATAACCTATCAAGAACTCACGTGACAAATGAAGACACTTTAATAAAAGAGAGGCATGATCAAGATTAAGCAAAGAAATAAGGGATTATGAGGTTCCTGTGCAGCAACTCTAGCAATTAACCATAGATACTTCTAAGACTGGAGGGAACACACAGAACTGCTTGTTCAGTAGCAAATAGTCAATCCTAAAAATACACATATAAGTAACATTTATGGGCCCAACGGATTATATTTAGGGATGGAACCATAGTGGTGATGGTTCTATGAGAGAGTTTGGGGACAGTGAAGGGAAGGGAGAAATACTATAATTAAAATACAATATCAAAAATAAGTAAACAATAAGAATGAAGGGTTCAAGGAAGAAAATAGTTGCAAAAAGTTGGTGGGAGGTAGAACCCACGAGAGGAGTGTCAATAGATGAAAAACAATACTAGCTAGAGGAGGGTGAGAGTAGAGCAGAGTTACTCTGTTTCCTTCTCATCCTAATCTGAACTCCTGTCAAAATACTCAGCATCTATGGTCTTAAATGACAGCAAATAAGGAGGCATACTTAAGTACCTGGGATGAAATTCCCAGAATGCAAAGTAATACAGAGAAGGGCTTGGGTTGGACTTGCGGGCTAGTAAAGAATCCTGATTGTATTTTTTTTCTTTGCTTTATAATGAATGAGTTGATGTTTCCTTTGATGTATTATAATAGTGAAAGCATTTTGACTTTCCAAAATGACATGTATGTGTAGTGGTATTTGCTCTGCCCATAATCTTGGGCTACACAGCCTGACATGAAGGAGGCGGTGCTTCTTGCCATTGTATATGACAAAGGAAATAAATTCTCCAATTTGTTTGTTTGTTTGTTTGTTTGTTTATTTATTTATTTATTTATTATCCTGGTGTGATGGGACTCTGGGTGGACTGGGAATTGAACCCAAGTCCTCTGGAACATCAGGCAGTGCTCTTAACCCCTGAGGCCTCTCTTTCTTCTCTTTTTAAGAGGTCACATATAACATCAAGCAGCACCAACTCCTTCGGGCCCTATAACCCATGGTCATGGGTGGAGCAAATATCACTATATATATGATTTGAAAAGGAATTTTTGCTATTTATTAAATACTTTATTTTAGGCAACTCATATAATTAAGGAACTGGAATAAAACATTTAAAAAAGTATGTGTTGAATGTTAATGTAAAAGTATCTGTTTCACAATGCTTCATGTTTGCTCTTCAACCCACCCATCAATCAATTCACTTATTACTCTTATTACTGTCTTTCTTTACTAGATAATTGTTTATTATTAGAAATTAGGTTTCTATTGATCTGAAGAGACACCATGACCATGGCAACTCATATACAGGTAACATTTAATCCTGGTGGCTTGCTTACAGTTGAAAGGTCCAGTCCATCATGGGGGAACATGGTGTCATGCAGCCAGACATGGTGCTGGAGCTCAGAGTGCTTACATCTTGACTCAGAGGCAACAGGAAGTTGACTCATAGTCACACTGAGTGAATCCTGAGAAAACGACCTCAAAAACCACCCCCATAGTGACACACTTCCAACAGAAGATCAGAAGGTGTGGCCCAGCGAAAGGTATGCCCTCCAGCCTCAAGGTCTGGATTATAGGCATTTGTCATCCATCCTGCTCCAACAAAACCATATGTAGCATGAATCTTAAAAGTTCTCACTGGATCCTCAGCTGGTCTTGTTTCCTCAGACTGGAGGCCTCTGAGTTCTCATCCAGAATGGGTCTCAGCTGAACTGCTGTAGAAGCCTGAAAGCTTAACCAGGCCAAATGCTTAACGAGGCCAAATGCTTCTAGTTTCTGGTCCTCATGCCTTATATACCTTTCTGCTTTCTACTACCACTCCCTGGGATTAAAGGCGTGTGTCACCATGCCTGGCCATTTCCAATGTGGCCTTGAACTCACAGAGATCCAGAGGGATTTCTGACTCTGGAATGCTAGGATTAAGGGTGTGTGCTACCACTGCCTAACCTCTGTTTAATATTGTGGCTGTTCTGTCTCTGACCCCAGATAAGTTTATTAAGGTACACAATATTTTGGGGAACACAATACCACCACATTTCCTTTTTTTGGGGGGGGGTGAATGCTGGAAGATCAGAGAAACAGAACAAGCCACAGCCACCTCAACTTGCCAATTCCTAAGCTCATCCTGTTGGGTGCCAAATGTAGATGTAACGAACCATCTTATTAAACAAGAAACACAGAGCCAATTTAAAGATAAAAGCCCAAGAGGTCAGAGCTAAGAGCCTTACCCGCCTGCTGCTGGCTAGCCTCTTCCGCCAAGAGACCTCTCTGAAAGAGGAGCTACTTCCTGTGTGTTTGTCTTATAAAGACTTCCTGTTCTGCCTTCTCATTGGTTGTAAACCCAACCACATGACCGTCTCGTCACTGCCTTTCTGTGGTCACTCCAGGTCTTCTATGGTTGATATTGAGATTAAAGGCGTGTGCCTCCAATGCTGACTGTATCCTTGAACACACAGATACCTAGTTCTGCTTACCAAGTACTGGGATTAAAGGCGTGCCCTGGCTTTCGTTATGGCTTGCTAGTAGCTCTGACCCCTAGGCAACTTTATTTATTAACATACAAATAAAATCACATTTCAGCACAAATAAAATACCACTACAACCATACTTCCTCCAACAAGGCCATACCTCCTAATAGTGCCACTCCCTAATAGATTATGGGATTATGGGGGCCAATTATATTCAAATACCACAATGATTTATTGTTTTTTCAAAAGAGGATGTGTAGAATATGTGTGTCTCTAGTCTAGAGATGTGCATGTGTGTGCAGGTAGCCATAAAGGCCAGAAGAGGGTATTGCATTTCCTGGAACTTGGATTACAGGAGGTTGTGAGCCACCTAAAATGGTTGCTGGGAACCCAAATGAAGTCCTCTAGAAGAACATCAAGCATTCTTAATCGCTGAACCATATATCTAACACAATACTTTATCATCTTTCTGGATTTCCATGAAACTTTTAAAGTCCTCCTAAATTTCATATTAACAAGAAACCTCCCAACACTCACCACTTGAGATTAGTTATCTATGTTCAGGCTCTGAAAAGGGTGCTTATCCCTCAAAACATTCCTCACAGTTACATCATATCCTGCATTTGCTTCCTGGAAGTGTGAACACTTCTCAAACAAGATGCATGGGGACATTTTTCTCTGCATTTCCTTTACCAGAAAAATGTAAAGTACACTCTGCTGTGGGATGGTCTGTATGTCAAATTGCTCTGATTAGTCAATAAATAAAACACTGATTGGCCAGTGGCCAGACAGGAAGTATAGGTGGGACTAACAGAGTAGAGAATTCTGAGAAGTGGAAGGCTGAGGCAGAGAGACACTGCCAGCCACCGCCATGACAAGCAGCATGTGAAGATGACGGTAAGCCACGAGCCATGTGGCAAGATATAGATTTATAGAAATGGATTAATATAAGATATAAGAACAGTTAGCAAGAAGCCTGCCACGGCCATACAGTCTGTAAGCAATATAAGTCTCTGTGTGTTTACTTGGTTGGGTCTGAGCTGCTGCAGGACTGGTGGGTTAGAGAGATTTGTCCTGACTGTAGGCCAGGCAGGACCAGAAAAACTCTAGCTACAAACACTCCTCTCACCCAAACAACAATTGGTTGTTTGGATTTAAAGTAATGGTGAAATTGAAGAAGTATCAAATATAAGCCAGTTCATCCTCACCTTCTGCATGAACTTAGAAATATGACTTAACCTCATTTCCTGATCCCTACATTATTTGGGTCAACAATTATAAATGGTGATTTCTGCTTCAAGAGTCAATCATTTTAATTTCCCTCAAAAGAGGGAAATTTTTGCTCTTTGTTAATTTATTATTTATTATTCAGTACAAGCTGAATTTGAACTCACTGTGTAGCTCAGACTCATCTCAAACTGGAGATCCCCCTGCCTCAGCCTCTCAGTGCTTGAATTGCCAGATTATACTTCCACATCTATCTCTTTTGGGGAGTTTATAGAAATAATTATAACAGAAAAAGAATATCCAATGTTTGCTTATTAAGTGATGTCTACTAAGAATTGTGGTGATATTTTATCTGTATACCCCAATAAAGCTTATCTGAGGATCGGAGGAAGAAGCCAGTCACTATTGTAAACACAGAAATCAGGCAATGGTAGCACACACTTTAATCCTAGCATTTGGGAGGCAGAGATCCATCTGGATCTCTGTGAATTCAAGGCCACATTGGGACTAGACCCAGTTGAGGTGACACACATCTTTAATTCCAACACTAGCTAATCATAAAGGTCTGGATATCTGTATAGACAGACAGGAAGTGACAGAACTTAGCAGAAAGAGGAACTGATGTAACTGAGCAGAGAGAAGAAGTGGGATGGCAGGGACAGAAAAGCATGTAGGTGTGAGTATACAGGAAGTAGGTCTCTTTGGAAGCTGAGGAGTCAGTAAGGTGAGGTTGGCTGTGGCTTGTCCTATTCCTCTGATCTCTCAGTTTTCACCCCAATAACTGACTCCAGATTCTTTTTTTATTATTAATAAGATCATTTAACAATTCGTCTTACAAAGAATGCCTCCACCCAAGAAGATTTAATATTAAATTTCATTCTCATGTAACATGCAAATGAGGGATGTTTCACTTGTGTCTGAATTACTGTCTAGTAATGGGATCACTGCATTTTTGATTGGCTTTATGTACAGTAGTAAACATTTCTGTACAAATGACCGTAGATTCTGTACTTAGGAGTGATCATATTGTAACACAGATATTTTAATAGTAAATTAGAGGTAGGTTACTGGCCCTCTACTTTCTGCTCCTTTGTTGTAAGTATTGGGGTGGCAATTAAACAGCTAAGAGTAGCTAAGGGACTCACTGTCCACAGCTTTTGGCTTTATAGATGACACTCTCTGTAGTAGATATCTTCTGTACTTTACTTTATTCCCTTCTGTTATATCTTACTGAGTATTTTCATAGATCCTGTGTTCAGAGGTCAGACTATATAATTATGTTCACTTAGATAAATCTTAATTTTCACATTAAGTTAAACACGCATTTCAATTAGCATATCAAGTGTAATCTTTTGCTATTTAAAGTCACTGTTAAAACTTAGAAGATATTCAACCCGCAGCACATTTCATTGTGGTAAAACCAGATAACAAAAAGCCCACCACTTCATTTTAAGGTGTCAAGTTCACTTACATCTGCTATGCTCATAGCTTTGTGTGGTTGTCACCACACACTCCTCCCTGAATGCTTCCATTACCCCAGCCCCGCCTCATTTTCACTGATCCATCCATGAGATGTGCTTGTCTTCTTGACTAGGGAACAAAACTTAACACACTATTTCAGTGCTAAAATTCTACTTTTTGGTTTACATGAAAGATTTGTATTAGTTTAAAGGTAATTTTAATGAAATACCCCCCTCCCTCCTTCTATCTATCCTCTTCCATTCTTCCTCCCTCATTTTCCTCTCTTTTATTTCCTTCCTTCGTGATACTTGTAAACAATTTACTATGTTTTTTTTCTTTAAAAAGCATATTTTTTTAGGTTTTCTTGAGATTATCATAAAATTCTATCCTTCCCTCCTTCTCTTTCCTCCCTCCAACCCCTCCCATGTATCTCACTCTGTTCTTTCTAAAATTAATGCCCTCCTCTTAAAAATTGTTAACCTGTTCAGTCTTTAAAATGTTTCTCGTATGTTTAAGTTTTCAGGACTATTTTGTATTGAACCCCAATTGCTCTTCTCTTCCCTACTGAAGACCTTTACTCCCGATTACTTGCTACTAGCGAACTACCTATGGTTAGTGAAGTAATAGATCTTGGAAAAGAACCTTCTAAATATACACCCTTATGCCCACAAATAGGTATATATCCAATGACATATCAAGGAAATTTCTCTTTGTAATAGAGAAGAGTTTATTACAGAAAATCATGTTATCAAAATGCAGAGTTGTGGAACCCACTCCATTATACCTAAGGCTCAGGGATCATTGCAGAAAAGAGGCAGAAAGATTTTAAGAGTCAAAGGAACAAGGAGTTTTCTTATGAGACTATGTCTTCTAGAAATGTCAGCAGTTCTACCTATACATTATCACCAACATGGCTGCCTATATATGACCTGTACAAGGGTGGCAACAATTGACACCCTAACCTGGGAGGGAGAAAGCTCACAAGGCCTCAACACTAGACAAAGAAGTACAAGCAACGAAGGAATGCTGACAGCAGAAAAACGTTGAAGTGATTTTTACAGGCTCTAGTAAACCAATCAGGTTTCTGACTCATGGAAGCTTATACACTCATGAGAAGAGAAACTGCACATATATGATTACAGATATTAGTTAACTATTACTATGATAATTGCTATGAAGATGTGTATAGGGTTACAAAATGCCTAAGAGAGACGTAATTAAGCTAGCCTAAAATAGTACCAAAGCATTCATTGTTGTAAGTAACATTAATATAAAACCTGGAATATAATGTAGTGAAGGGGTAAAGGGTGGCAAGGTTGTGGGGCAGGTGAATTGCTGCTCTTCGTCCATTTTGGAATTTGTCTTAGCTGGAGAAAACATCAAGTAACCAATGACCATAACTGTCATAGTGTACAGAAAGATATTTTACTGTAAAGTCTGGGGGAAGGTTGTATTGGATTGTAATAGTGGATACCTGCTAAAATTTGAATTGCTGAGACCCTTTCATGACCTCTTGACTGAAAACATCTGAAGGTGGGATCTGGTAACTTCCTTATGGGAAAAACATCTGGCAGAGGATTGTGGTCAAGAAAGTAGATATTCACCAAATTAGACTGTTTGAGTTTGCAAATTTTTGCCACATCAGAAAAAAAAATGAATTCAACATACCAGGTTAAAAACTCAGATTTCATTCTAGGCACAACCTTCCCATTTTCTTTTGTATTGTTTTCAAAACGTTAAGCAATAATGTTTTAGTTTAAAATTCCATCTTAGTTTCTCCCTCTAAACCACCAAATGACCATCTATCTAGGGATGTCATACTCGTTCATGGTCTATATCATATGTGGTCGCTCAGATAAGCTAATTGCCTAGTTTGCCAGAAGTAGTCCAAAGGTCCCCTGACTCCTATGTCCATAGTCTTGCCCTGTGTGCCCTGCACCCTTTTATCCTACTGGGGGTCATTAGTATTTGTTCTCTTCCTAAAATGGCACTTTTCACATGAACCAGTGCTCTACTCAAGGAAAAAAGGAAACAATAGGAAATGTTAAATGCTGAACTTTTCACAGGTGATGTTTTCAGAAATTGATGTCAAGAATAAAATAGCTGTTGGCAGTTACAACTGTTTGGATGTCACTTTACAAAACAATTGCCTATGAAGTCTTGGTGGATTCAAAGTTTCCCATAAATTGGGAAAAGCTGGCTGCCTGCTCTCTCTTCTAACCTCTGCTCCCCGGGAGTTTTTATATAGCTGTATAGTACAGCTGGCCACAGATCTGCCTAGCTCCCATGTGCCTAAATAAATTATTCCTGAGTAAGAAAAGCAGCAAGTGGAATCATTATGAAAGTCATGATGGGGAATTTTCTCATTTATTAACAGATAGTGAGATTACAGCGTCCCTTAAACATGGATCATTTTAATCATTTGTGAACTGGGGCTAAGCTCATCCTTATACATGAGTCAGATATATACATGAGTCAGATAATATCAGCACTGCTGTGTGGCTGATAAGGTGCTGTGAAGTCTTGTTGCCTGGAGTGGTACTACAGACTCTCTGAAGCAGCAACTGGATAGTGTGGTGCAGCCATCTACCTGCTCAATTGCTGAAGAATAGTTAGTAAGTCGTCACTAAGGTTAACAGAGAATCCTACTGGGGAAGAGTTGAATTTTACTTCCTCCTGGAGTGTCCATCTCCTGGTATTCGTGCCTCTGTGAACCTAATGCCATTGAACATGTTTTGAAACAGAATGCAACAAAGATTGGTAGATATAATTACACAACAAAGCTGTTACATAGAGATGTTACAACTGTCCTTCAAGGGAAATTCCTTTCTCTTTCTTTTCATAATGAAGAAAGCTTCCATGTTGCTTGCTGTGTTATGGAGAGAAACACAAAACCAGGGCTTGATGACTGTATTCTATACAACACTATAAAAGAATATGACCTCTGTCAATGACCACATGAATTATGAGGTACAAAGTCTCAGATGAGGTCACAGTCATAGCTGATAGTTTGACATCAATCTAAAGAGACTCTCAGTAAAAAAAAATTGCTGGTGGTCACAAGTGAACTCTCCCTGGATTTCTATTGAATATGCTATGCATAGGGTAAATAAAGGCTTTTGAAGTCCCTAAATGTATGGTAATTTTCCATGCAGAAATGTATAATTAATTTCTCTCAACAAATTACTAATATACAATATATAATATAAGAACATATTATATATCACATTAATAAAATGTGTATCATATCATAACATTATATATATATATATAAATTTATATACAAAGTAGATTCATTGACAGAGATCATTTCCAAGAGTCCATTTGTAGCTTGAATCTTAAAAGTTCTTATTAATAAAATCAAACCTGGGGCCAGTTATTGGGGTGAAATGCTGAATGGTCAGAGAGACAGAACAAGGCACAGCTACCCTCACCTGGCCAACTTCTCAGCTGGTCTTGTTTCCTCAGACTGGAAGCCTCTGTGTCCTCATACCCGAATGGCTCTCAGCTCAGCTGTGCTGCTAGAAGCCTGAAAGTTTAACCAGCCAAATGCTTAACCAGGCCAAATGCCTCGAGTTTCTGGTCCTCACGCCTTATATACCTTTCTGCTTTCTACTACCACTCCCTGGGATTAAAGGCTGGCTTTCTGGGATTAAAGGCGAGTGTCACCATGCTTGGCTGTTTCCAATGTGGCCTTGAAGTCACAGAGATCCAGAGGGATTTCTACCTCGGGAATGCTAGGATTAAAGGTGTGAGTGCCACCATTTTCTAGCCTCTGTATCTAGTGGCTGTCTGTTCTCTGACCCCAGATAAATTTATTAGGGTACACAATATTTTGGGGAATACAATACCACCACATCCATTCTCAAAAATTAATCAATTATGAAGGTACACATTCAGTTATAAGGAGAATATAACTAAATATTTTGGGTAGGCAATATTCTCTTCCCCGAATCCTTGAGCTTGGGTAGTCAGTGAAGCAAGGGAGTTATCATCCAATTAAGAAAAATATTGTGATTTGCCCTGTTAGATTGTATCTTAATAAAAATATGCATTATCTGGCCTCTTCTTGTCTCATAGTGAGATTATTAAATATCTTTCTTTTTCTCCCAACCTAACCCAAATCCTTTAGCTTAACTAAATTATTTTTCCTGTGATGGTATTCAGCTTGCCTATGAACTAGGTATATTTTCTTGCTATTCAATTATGGTCTTATTCCTATGTTATTATTTTTTTTCTGAATTATTTCTCTTCACTTTTTCTTTTTTTTTT
>CABHPQ010171766.1:856-45074 GCA_902168405.1 Peromyscus aztecus | reverse complement strand
GTGCCAAACTGTCCATTTGCATAATTCCAGTTGCTTCCCTTCCTGGACTCCAGCTGTAAACTACCATAGGATATGTTTTCGTTTCATAAGAAACAAGAGCCCTGGCTCCCACCACTCTCTACCAGGCCAATCTCTCCACATGGCCGAATATGGGTAAATCAGTCCTTCGGAGGCTTATTTCCCTTTTGGCTTCTAGAAATAGAAGCTTAAAACACACCCAGGGTTTCCAACCCAGAGAGGTTCGTAGAAGCTTCTGGTTTCGCTGGTTACTGGCTTCCTGTCTGAGTCACAGAGAACCAGGCCCAGCAGTGACTCATTTGTGTCATAAGACCCTTGCCATTGCTACCACCATGGATGCTGCTGGGCTGCCCTAGTCTCCAGGTTGGCTGGAGCCACCCAGATGGGCAGCAGGGAGCACAGGACACAATAGGTTGACCTTAAGGGCAAGAGATCAAACCAGAAGTCAAAAGTTCCAGGGGAACCTCCTCTGTCTGACCAGAACACCTTCCCCCCTAGCAGACTCTAGTCTTTGCCTAAGACAGTAATATAGTCAGAAGGGCCACACGTGCCCTAGAATGGGGATGTGATGAGCCCATTTGGGAAAATGCTCATCGTTTGAGAGGCAGGAGAGGATGAGATGCTAAGGCACAGCCCCAAAGACCACTAGAGAAGCATCCATCCTTTTGCCCAGGCCCAGGTATGGCTGCAGAGTCAGTGGCAAGTCCTTGCCATGAGGTTACCTTAGAGATGTCTTCTAATTCCAAGATCCCCATGGTGGCCCTGGTGAACAGCAATGCCAGAGCTGCCCTGTAGATGCTTCCAGGGGGTGACAGAGGGGTCCCCAGCCACATCACCATCATGACAAAGAACACTGTCATGCTTCCCTGCAGCTGTCTCTCACCCAAACTATAGGGGTGGAGGAAGCTCTGAGTGAGCAAGTCCTAAGTGAGTGTGTATTTTGTGTGGCCATGACTTAAGGTGTATTGTTCCTCCTCAGAAGATCTGGATTAAATGTGTATTTTGACACGGGCATAACATGTTAAGGACTCCAAGACCAAATGGCACAGACCTTACCCATATGGACCAAACCCAAGAGAAATGGCAAGGCTTTTCTAGAGAAACAGAACTGATAGAAGATAGATAGATAGATAGATAGATAGATAGATAGATAGATAGATAGATAGATAGCTAGCTTTATTAGAGTGGCTTACAGGCTGTGGTCCAGCTGGTCTTCAGTAGATGCTGGAATCCCAAAGAAGTAGGCTCTAATGCCAGGGAAGGGATGGACTTGCCAGCAACAGTAAGAGCAAGTTTCCTTCTTCCTTTATACGGGCTGCCACCATCAAGTGTGGTCCTGATTTAAGGTAGATCTTCCACCTCAAAAGATGCAGATTAAAGGTGGGTCTTCCCACTTCAAATGACTTAATTAACAAAAACCCCTCACAGGTGTGCCCAGCCGCTTGGGATTTAGTTAATTCCAGGTGAAGTCGAATTGACAACCAAGAGTAGCCATCACCGAGTTTGTGTATCGATCGACTGATCAGTGTGTGCCGATTAGCAACTGCAGCTCCCTCCTCTGGGCTGTTCACCACGGACATTGCTTGCCTACAGAAGCCTCCTACAGAGACTAGCTATCCCCAGCTGTACCTAATAAATATGCCAAGGTTCCAGGTTGTGGAGGTAGCTGGAGTGTTAGAGAGCCCCACCTGATTCTAGCTTCACTGTACAAGTGTGTGTCCTTTCTTCATGCCCTCACCACCCCTAGCCAGCCACCACCCCCAACCCACTCAAGACCCAAGCCCTGCAGGACAATGGCAACACATTGTCTTTCTCGAGCAAGCTGTAGTAAGCACAGCTCCCGATTCTGCAGACGAGACCCACAAGGAATTCTGACCCAAGTTTTCCGAGTTAAGATTTTACATTCTACCATAGCATAAGTAATTGCTTGACTTTAAAAATTAAATTAAAATATTATTCTCAACACTTGAAAGTTACCACTGTGAAGAAGTTTTAGTGTATCCATTCTTCATTCCTCAAAGGGAATGTGAACCGCTTTTGTGAAACGGTTCATGTTTTTGTGTAGTTGTCTATTTTCAGTTTTCTTGGAATCTCTATGGTTTTTTTATATGCTTGAAATATAGGCAAGACTATAGAACACAGTGTCATTGTTATGACACTGTACTCATTACAGTGTGTTTAGGGCAGGCCTGTTCTCAGGAAGACTTGGTGGTCGGTCCCTCATTGAATCCTGTCCACCTGTATCATATACTGGGTTGTCTACATCCACAGATGCCCTGAGTGCTCTTTGAGGGTAGGACTGCCACTGATATGGACTGTCCCCTAAATTACTATGCTGGCAGCTAGATCCCCAATGTGGAGATGTTAAGATGTGGTAGAAACTTTAAGGGTCATGGGTCTTGTTTAGGGTTGTTATATGACTCTTCCTGATGAATCTATTTCTAGTCACCCCGGATACAGCAATGACAGATCAAAGAAATCATCATCAAGTCCAGCTTGGTGAGCCAATGAGTTTATTGGGATTACTCACATGAACGACTCACAAGCAGGTACACCACCGAAGAAGAGCCCCCCGCCCTGCAGCATCAGTTAACCACTCCTGCATCCTCAGCGAGGGGAGACATCCTACGCACCTTGTGAACCTCATTCATGTGAGCCCTTCCTGCCTTCCACATGGGAATGTTAGGTCCCATCTCATAGGGGCCTCATGTGAGCAGTCAGAGTTGTGCTAATTCAAGATGGCGATGACCACATCCAACCTGGGAGAAACTGCCACACAAGAGGTGGTCGGGCTATTGAGGGTGTCACCCTCTGAAGAGGTTAACATAGTTTTCTGGGACTTTAACCAGTTTTCTTAAAAGAAAACCATTACTTAAGGAAGCAAACCCAAAACAATAAGAAACAAAACAAAACCAGCAAACGGAGTTCAGGCCTCCCTAGAGCCAAGCAGACGAAGTTGCATGCTCTTAGATGTAGCTAGAGTTTTTCTCTCCGGGTCCCGCCAAGCCCTGGCAGTCCCTTAGTTCACTAATAAAATAAACATACAGATGCTTATATTATTTAAACTGTTTGGCCATTAGCTCAGGCCTACCATTGTCCAGCTCTTACTCTTATATTTAGCCCATTTCTATTAATCTATACTTTGCCACGTGGCTCGTGGCCTCACTGGTACCTTACATCATCCTTGTCCTGGTGGCGGCTGGCAGTGTCCCCTCTGCCTTCCGGTTTTCTCAAATCTCCTCTCTGTTAGTCCCGCCTATACTTCCTGCCTGGCTACTGGCCAATCAGTGTTTTATTTATTAACCCAGCAGAGCATTTGCCACACAGAACATCCCACAGCACTTGGATTCCAACCTCTAAATCTGAGCTTGGAGCAAACTTCTCGTCTTTACAAAATACTCATTCTCAAGCATTCTGCCATAGTCCCTACAATGAGTCAATGGGCCCATTCACGGTCACGCCGAGCCCTTCCTCACACACGTTATGATATACTTGTGTGTGCCTCTCTCCTGTGCTCTCACTGTGTGATTGTGCGACCGCAGCGTCTAGATTGACCCCTGCAGGGCAGTTACAGTCAGCGAGCAAATGAATTCTCTTTTTCTCTGTCCAGAAAAGAAGCATTAGGCATAGAGGCTCCTCCCACGGATCTTGTAGTAAAAAAAAAAAAAAAAAAAAAAAAAAAAAAAAAAGTTCCAGTTAGATTAAAAAGTCCAAGGTGAATCTTGGTACCCTTTCCTCTGCCACAGGGAGGATGCTGCTTGGATTGGGTGGGAATTGGTGCTCAGGATTAGGCCTCTAGGGATTGTGTGAGGTGGTCCCAAGTCCTTATCTGAAGTGAAATTAGTGAGTCTGATACAAGCCTGAGAAAGGAAGAGACACAGGAGCCATTGGCACCATCCAGCATGTCTAACAGGTCTCTAAGACAAGAATATATGTGTGTCCACAAGAGTGAGTGTGCCTGGCTGTGGATCTGAACTCTGGGGGCAGGGAAGAAGCACCTGTGATGCCCCCAACACTGGGGAAATAGAGCCAGGGAGTGGCTGCAGAAGAAAGTCAGCCACTTCCTAGCCATCAGTTTTGCTCAGACCTTAGATGTCCCCAAAGACCCGTGTATTGAATGCTTGGTTCCTAGTTGATAATCCCATTGACTGATAGTAAAACTTCTAGGAGGTGGGGCCTCATAGGAAGACACTAGGTTACTGGGGAACATGCTCTTCAAAAGGGTACAGGCCCTCCCCCTCTTTACCTCACTCTCTCCCCCTTTCTTCTTGGCCGCCATGATTTAGGCAGCTTTATTCCAACATATGCTCCTTGCCATAATATTCAGCCCTACACAGGCCCAAAGAGACAAAGTCCATCAACTATGGAGGGAATATTCTGAAACCATGAGCTAAGAGAAACCTTTCTTCCATGTAAGTCCTTTGTCTTGGGTAATTTGTCACAGCAACAGAAAGCTAATATGATCTCTCTAAAGCCTCTGAAAGAGTTCGTGTGATAAAGATGCAGCAGGTGCATTAGCCTGGGTGCAGCACAGAACAAGCTGGTAGGCACTTGGGTCAAACGTGCTCTCTTTACTAGCCCCAGACCTGGGTGGCTTGTCATTCCAGCACGTGGAGAATGGAGCTCAGCTTTGATTAGGACAGAATCACCTGAGAGTCCTCTAGTGTAAAGTAACTACGATAAAATAAAATAATCCAAGAGCCAGGAACAGTGGTGTGGGTCCTGAGTTCCAGCCATTCGAGAGCCTGAGGCAGGAGCGTCCCTTGAGCTCAGAAGTTCAAGACGAGCTAGGGCAACATAGTGAGATCCTGTCTTAAAAAACAAGACAAGAGGCTGGAAAGATGTCTCATCCAGGAAACGGCTGTGCTACTCAAGTATGAGGACCTGAGTTCAATCCCAGGAACCAATGAGAAAAAGCCATAGCATGGTGGTGCCCAGCCTGTGCTGGGAAGGCGGAGGCAGCGAGATCTCTGGGCCTGGATGCCATCCAGTCTGGCTTAATCAAGGAGCTCCAGGCCAATGAGAGACCATGACTTAAAAAACAAGGTGAACAGCACTGAGGAATACCACCAAAGGTTGGCCTATAGCATCTACAAACACTAAAACACAGACAGACAGATGGACGGACACACACACACACACACACACACACACACACACACACACACGATTCAAGTTGCTGCATTTTCTGTTTTCATCCTTTCAGTACACTTAAGTTTATCATCTGTACAGTGCTGAAGTGAGGCTGCTTCTGGGCGGAGACAAGTGCAGCACTGTTACTGAGGGCTTGGCCAGGCCTCCCTGACCTGCAGGGCAGAGGGATCTTGAGCCTCTTCCCCTCACCTCGAACCCACACACCCAGCTCTTCTCCTGCCTGTATCACTGAGCTTCAAAGCGTGTAAGATGCCAGGAGTGAGAGAGGCTTCAATCACACCCAATTCATGATCAAAGCAATTCACCCCCAAATTCCAATACATGTACTACAACTAAATAAGTCACTGTGAAGGACCTGCCTGCCTGCTCATCTGCTCACCTGGCCGAGAGGTTAAGGCGTTTAATGCTTTCATGTACTCCAGCCCATGTTTACATGCTACCATTCCCTGCTGACAAAGGGAATTCTTCGCAGTTCCGCTTCACCTCACACAGTAGCTGTGTCCCTGGAAACTGCAAACTTGGGCTTCTGTCAACTGTACCATTTTTGAAAGGCATGAAGAAGGCTTCCTGATCAAAGAAATTCTGCAGTAAGCAAACATTGAAAAGGAGGGCTACAAAGACCATGTGAGCAACATGGAAAATGCTCATAAATTGGTATAAAGAGAAAAAATTCCTATCAAGCTTCCTTGTGCATCATGATTAAATTTTAAATAACAATGTATATATGATAAAATTTTGGTTTTTTTTTTTTCTTAAAGACAGGGTTTCTCTGTGTAGATTTGGAGCCTTTCCTGGAACTCGCTCTGTATCCCAGGCTGGCCTCGAACTCACAGAGATCCGCCTGCCTCTGCCTCCCAAGTGCTGGGATTAAAGGCGTGTGCCACCACCGCCTGGCTATATATGATGAAATTTTAGAGTAAAATTTAATAAAAGTGACAATAGCTACACAAAGGGAACAGAATATAAGTAATTTATATCTCATTTACTTTCCAAACTTTATTAAATGATGGGGCTGGAGAGATAGCCCAGCAGTTAAGAAAGCTTACTGCTCTTTCAGAGGACCCCGGTTCAGTTTGCAGCATCCATATCAGGCAGCTCACAGCCAACTGTAACTACGGATCCAGAGACTCTAAGCCCTCCTCTGGCTTCCTTAGGCAACTGCACATATGTGGTGCACATAAATTCACACAGGCACACACACATACACATAATTTTATAGAGTGAGGTTACAGTCTATAAATTAATCTCTAAATTAAGCTAAAATGTAAATTATAATCCTGTAACAAATTATATTTTAAAAGTTGGACAATTATTGGCTTGGGTCCAGAAATGACAGCAATTCGAATACATCCAGAAAAGAACATGCAAGACAATTATCGACAGTATAAGTGGCTTGCAGATTTTTATATGTTCAACAAATAAAAATGTCTCAGAATGTTGATCACATAAATCAGCTGCCTATCCAATAACCTCTATTACTTACCACATCAAATTTATAAATAAAAGCTAACTAAGTAACTTTCAGTAAAATGATTCCTTAAAAAAAAAAAATAAGGAGCCTAGTGTAATGGCACATCTTTAATCCATCACAGGAGGCAGAGGCAGGTGGATCTCCATGAGTTCAAGTACACACTGGTCTATAAAGCCAAGGCTGCATAAAGAGAACCTGTCTCAAAAAAAAAAAAAAAATGGCCAGATGGTGGTGGAATACACCTTTCATCCCAGCACTCAGGAGGCAGAGGCAGGTGGATCTCTTTGAGGCCAGTCAGGTCTACAGAGTGAGTTCCAGGACAGCCAGGGCTACAGAGAGAAACCATGTCTTGAACACCACCCCCGCCCAAAAAAAAAAAAAATTAAGGCAGACTAGAGAGTTGAGTCAGTGGTTAACAGCACTTGTTACTCTTTCAGAGGACCAGGGTCCTTTGAATTCCATTCCCAACATTTACATGGCAGCTCACAACCATACATACCTCTAGTTCCAGGGGATCCAAAACCCTCTTCTGACCCTCTCGGGAGCAAGGCAATACACATGATATACATATACATTCAGGCAAAAGGCACATGTACATAAAAAAGTAAATTAATTCATTTTTAAAATAAAATAAGAATTAAGGACTGGAGATGTACCTCAGTAACAGAGCACTTGCTTTGCGTGGATGAGGCCTGGGTTAAATCCCCAGTCATGGTGAAAATAAAAAATTTAAAACTGGGAAGGTTTTATTTCTAGGCTTAAAATATCCTTGTCAGCTGTTAACAAGTAAACAAGATTTATGAGATGATTAAGGCCTGGGGTCAGTGCCCTCACTCTCCAGGGAAGTCATTAAACTAAAGCCCTGTATTATGGGAAAGCCTGGGACCACCCAGAGGCTGAGAAGGGCCCCGCGGGGACCATACCTGTTTTGTGGTTTCACCGCAAAGTGAGACAGACACGTAAATGGAGACCCCGGACTCACGTGCAGTTCCAAGTTAAAAATAGAACAGCTATAAACGTGTTCTACTCACACAGATGGAGGTAAGAGCCCGCCTCTTGCAGACCTGCTTTACCACAGGAGTGGGCAGAGAGCCGCCCCACGACGGAGCTCAGACAAGAGCACACACTCGTGTGTATGAGCTTTCTCTTCTGACTGGAGGCTTCCACCTCACCTGCTCTTTGTCCGCTCGGGGTCTCCTGTGAACCACTCGCTACAGGTGTCCTACTAAAACCCTGACTGTACTCCTCTGGACTCATGGACCTGGCTCTGCAGCAATTAGATGGCTCATGACCATTCTGGCCCTGTTGATTATTATAGTAAAATAGCAGAAGCAATTCAGTTTCACGGTTTCCCTCCAGCTTGACTGGAGACTGTAAACTCAGAAGAGAATAGCAACCTTTTAAAGAAAACCCAGAAGAAGCAGGAGAGGCTGTGGCAAGTGTACTGCCAGCCTCAGAACGCAGGTCCGCTGTGAGACCTGCTGCCCTATCACACACCTGTCGGTCTTGAGCTGCAGCTGGGCGAGGACCCCCAAATCCTAGCAGCAGCACAGGTGATTTCAGGAACACAAATTGCTCAGCCCAAGACTGGTGAAACAAAAGTGAACTTCTGGGAGTGAAGAGAAAGGGTTTACACGTGACTAATGTTCTATTTTTCGTTATTTCCTGGGGAAAAGTCCTTTATCTCTGATTATAAATTTTACAGGCTACACTTGTGCAAACGGGAATGAAATATGCTCCGATGGTAACCACCCCAGCAGCCCTCCTCAGAAATGAAGCAAGGGAGGACTTCTTGTGAAAATTCTTAGTATATATTTTAAATTAGGAAACTGAAAAATACTTTCAAGATACTAATTTCCTGTATTAATAGACTAGCTACAAACTACCCAAAAGCAACTATTAATGTTATTCAGAGGGATTTCTTTTGGGGAGGAAGAGACCTTCTCATTGTATAGCCCAGCCTGGGACTTTTCATGAAGCCTGGGTTGGCCTTGAACTTATCACCTTCCTGCCTCTGCCTCCTAAGTCTAGAATTGCAGGCATGAACCATTGTGCCCAGCAATTCTCCAAGTGCTTTTAATTATTTTTCTTTTTCACAATCATGTACTTACCTAGGTTTAGTAGAATTACATTCTGCTAATAATTCAACTGGAGTAATCAAACTTGTAACAATAACCAAGACACAAGCCTTGTTTAATTGAGTAGAACAAGCCACTACTAAGGAACAATGGTTGTGGTTTGCGGGCTGGGGGGGAAATGTCTCTCATGGTAATGATTAGCACGTGTTTAAGGGGCTCTAAAGGAAGAAAAGATGCCGTTTTGTAGCACATTCCAGTTTCCGTGGTGTAAATACTCCTTTGTGGCCAATTCCAACAGGAACAGCTGGCTGTGGAAGTGGGAAGAGAGAAGCAGTATCACACCACCGTGAAGTCTTTCCACCAGAAAGGCACAATCTTTTCAAAAACCCCAGGAGCAGAGGGAAAAGTTAGTTCTGTCCAATACTTGCTAAGTGGTGTGTGTTGAGGCCATACTGCTGTTGTTTTCAATTTAATCTATCTAATTGTAAGTTATCAGGTTCAATATTCAATAATGACCATATTTAATAAGCAGCTTATAAAATCAGTTCTTGCAAGCCAGCACTTACCAGAAGGCTGCCCTGAAGCCTATTAGTTTAACTTTGTGTGTGTGTGTGTGTGTGTGTGTGTGTGTGTGTGTGTGAAAGAGAGAGAGAGAGACAGAGAGACAGAGAGAGAGAGAAACAGAGACAGAGAAAGTATGAGTCACACACACACACACTGGTGTGGAGGTCAGAGATTACTTGAAGGAGACAGCTCTCTCCTATCACGTGGGTTTAGGGGAATCAAAGTCAAGTCATGAAACCCTATGACAAGCATCTTTACCTGTAAGCCATCTTGCTGACCACTTTTGGGACCTACTCTATGGCTTAATGGATGTCAGCTTTCTAGGTAGCAAACAGGATCCTTGACCTGGGCCTGGTAGCACTCACCTATGATCCCAGCACTTGGGAGGTGGAGGCCAAAGGATCAGAAGTTCAAGGTCACTCTTGGCCAGCTATTGAATTCAAGGCCAGTCTGAACTACATAAGACACCATCAAAAATAAACAAAAAGTAATCCCCTAGTGTGTCAGGAAAGTGATACACCTGAGGGTATCAGACAAATCGTGTCCTTATGGCAAATGCAGACTGAACCTCACAGGAACGAGCTGGGTGTTTCTTACCTTTCACTCAGCAGAAGGCCCAATACACAAAAGTGCATCGTGACTGTAGAAGACTTCGAGTTAAGTCTCAAGCCAGACGCTCTGGTTTTATTAATCTATAACCAGGACGTCTTTGTGTGCTCATTTCTCTTATACACTGTGTAAATAAAAACAGCCAGGTAAGTAAAACCAAAGCACAAACAAGTTATATTGAGTTAGAAAATCTCAGCATTTATGAAATCAAGTCTTCAAGACAGAGAGAACTTGACTGTAACTGTAAGGGAAAACCACCATGAAAACATAACTCACTGAGCTGCAGTTCATCAATAGTGGGGGATGGGGAGACCATTTCACACTCAAAGGAAAAATAAAACAAAAAGTTAATTTTTTTTTCCTTTAGAAAAGCAGGTTTGGGGCTAGAGAGATGGCTCAGTGGTTAAGAGCACTGGCTGCTCTTGCAGAAGACCCAGGGTTGACTCCCAGCACCTACATAGTGACTAACAACCATCTGTAACTCCAGTTCCAGGGGATCTGATGCCTCTTCTGGCCTCTGCAGGCACAAGACACACACATGGTGCACATGTGTACAGGCAGGCAAAACACTCATATGCATAAAATACAAAAAAGAAACTTTAAAAAAATAAAAATTATTCAATGATCATAACAGCAAATGAAGAGAGTCAGAGAACTTAGATGACTAGATTACTTATCTAATCTGAAAAGCATGGAAGAAAAGATTTTTTAAGAATTAACAATGTTGGTGGACCAACCCTGCAGCTGCCCGGGCCCAGAACTAGGGTTATGACTTGACCCGACCCATCATCCACCCATCTATGATCTGCTGGAGCACATGAAGGGACTTGACCTGCAGACCCAAAGCTGCAGGATCTCCACAACACAGGACAACAACAGGATAGCCAAGAGGAGTCCTAGTGAGGGCCCAGCATCAATAGTGTAGTAGAAACCACAGACTTCGAACCAGACCAATGACTCTTTACAATGAACACTTGCAAGTGAATATCTATGGACCAGAAAGGGGGTTACTGTGTGACTCACTGTGTCACTCTGCGGCTTCCATGACGAGATTTTTAATTTTTTCCCTTTTTTCTCTTAAAATTTTCTCTTACTATTTTGCTAGGCAGAGGGGTGGGGTGTGCAGGGGTGGAGGGTGGATGTGAAGGGGTGGGGAAATGAATGGGATCAAGATATAAGATGCACAGAATAAATAAAAAGTAAAAAAACAAATGAACAACGTTGGGGTAGAAAGACGGCTGCTCCATGGCAGACAGCACTTGTTGCTCTTGCAGGGTGCTGGAGTTCAGCTCCCAGCACCCACAAAGCAGTTTGCAGCTGCCTGTAACTTCGGTTCCAGAGTTTCCAGTGCCTTCTTCTGGTCTCTGAGGGAACTTTGTGCATATGGTACACAGATTTACATTCAGGGAAAGATACACATAAAATAAAAATAACAAATCTTTTTTAAAAAATTAATAAAATTAAGCTGGGCAGTGGTGGTGCATGCCTTTAGTCCCAGCACTTGAGAGGCAGAGGCAGGAGGATCTCTATGAGTTCTAGGCCAGCCTGGTATATAGAGCAAGTTCCAGGACAGGCACCAAAACTACACAGAGAAACACTGTCTCAAAACACCCCCCCAAAAAAAATTAATTAATAAAATTAACAATGTTAGATAACAAATTTTTAAAAATTGACAATGTTTCAGGAACCTATTCAACCTCATCAAAAGATTTTTATTGATGGCCTGGTGGCACACTCCTTTAATCTCAGCATACAAGAAGCAGAGGCAGGATTTCTCTGAGTTTGAAGCCAGCTTGATCTATAGTGAGTTCAAGCCTACATAGTGAGACCCTGTCTAAAAAAATTATTAATTTTAATTATGTATATGTATGCATATCTGTACCCCTGTGTAGATATATGCACATGAGTGCAGGTATTCTCAGAATCTAGAAAAGGGCATCAGATCCCCTAGAGCTGGAGTTACAGATGGTTGTGAGTTGCCATATGAGAGCTGGGAGCTGAACTCCAGTCCTCCAAAAGACCAGCAAGTGCTCTTCACTGCTGAGCCATCTCTCCAGACCCTTGTGAAAAGAGCTGGCCTAAATGCAGTGTCCAAAGAAAAGGACAGGGAGGGACAGCCAAAATGCTTGAGAAAATAACAACCAAACGTTTACACAAAACTGCCGGGTTGCCACTAGATTGTAAACACAAGGTAAGCCAGTAATTCTGACTCACGATTCTGTACTAGCTGGTGAAGCGGCCCCAAAAGTTAGAGCATGCAGGAGACTATCAACTCATACCTATTCACACGTTCCACATCAAAATCATTACTTACTGAGGACCCGATATGAGGAAGGTCAGTGGGGGTGCCATAGTGCTTTAGCTACAGACAGATGTCCTCATGCTTCTTCTGAGGAAAGAATGTACCCAGCAGCCTCTGCTGGGTAATGCATTGCTATTTAATTGCACTTGCTTATGGTGGTCCCTAATTTTAAAAAAATGTCAAATTGAGTTCAGAGTAAGAAGGGCTCTCACATCAGCAGGCCACAGTCACAGGGACATCTGCCTAGAGGCCCTCCAAATGAAATGGTCCTTTCTCACCCAGCTGTGTTTATTTAAAGCAGAAGGGGAGCCTTCTCTGTACAGCTTTACACAAGTGGGGTGTGTGTGTGTGTGTGTGTGTGTGTGTGTGTCAGAGAGAGAGAGAGAGAGAGAGAGAGAGAGAGAGAGAGAGTCTCATACAGCTCAAATTGATATTGAACTTGCTATGTAGCTAAGGATGACCTTGAACTCCTGATCTTCCTGCCTTCACTTCCCAAATGCACTTTTTTATAAGTCAATAAAACATGATGGAACACAACGAAGAAAAGCAAGTTCTAGGATATATGGATACCTATGGGGGAGGGGGGGCAGAGAGAAAACCGGAATCTAAAGAGACAGAGACATTCACACCGAAACTCCTAGTAGTCCTTTTTCTGTGTAAACGCTTGAGTCATTCACTCGGTCAGTTTCAAAACTGTCCACAAGATGCAACGGTCCTAGAAACACATCTGTCTACAAATAAACTCCACAAAACACCCCCACAGGGATGTGCTGATCTGAAAGGCTTGTTTCGGTGTAAGCACTTGGACTCAGGCACAGAGACTGAGACTCAATGCCTGGTGCTGTGAAATAATCCTTCTGTATGCTGTGTGAATATATGTCACCACCATTGGTTTAATAAACAAGCTGACCAGCCAATTATGCTGTGGAACATTTGTTTAATGATGCAAAGATGTATTACATTCTTTTACATTGCATTTGTTTAACTCTGTGAAGCTGTGTTACTTTGCCTGTCTAAAACACCCAACTGGCCTAATAAAGAGCTGAATAGCCAACAGCAAGGCAGAAGAAAGGATAGGTGGGGCTGGCAGGCAGAGAGAATAAATAAATAGGAGAAATCTTGGAGAAAAAGAAGAAAGAGCAAGAGAACAAGGAGAGGAGGACTTCAGGGGCTGCCACTCAGCCACACAGCAAGAGTAAAAGTGAAAGTAAAAAAAGTGAAAGATGGGATAATTTAAGTTAAGAAAAACTGGCTAGGAACAAGCCAAGCTAAGGCTAGGCATTTATAAGGAATAAGAAGCCTCTGTATGTGATTTATTTGGGAGCTGGGTGGCGGGGCCCCCGAAGAGTAAAAAGCCAAAAAAAAAAAAAAAAAAAAAATCAACCAACAACATTGAACAGGATAAAGATAGGCAGCAAAGCCAAATTGAGAATGACGGGAGGAGGAAGGGCGGAGTCAGAGGGACGCCAGCCAGCTGCCGGGGAAGCAAGACATGTAGAAAATGAGGTAACAAGCCATAAGCCATGGCAAAGCACAGATAAGAAATATGGGTTAATTTAAATGTAAGAGTTAAATGTGGTTTAATTTAAATGTAAGAGTTAGTTAATGACAAGCTGAGTTATCAGCCAAGCATTTATAATTTATATTAAGTCTCCAAGTCAGTTATTATTTGGGGAACAGCTGCCGCTTATTTGGGAGCAGGTGGTCGGGACAGGAAAACTCCACCTACCAATGGTGCCCAACTTGGGTCATAGATCCACATAAGTCCTAAAAAAGCTTAAAAGTTTCTAAACACACAAAAATAGACCCAGACACAGCTTCCTAGTCTCATAGTCTCACACCAGCCACAATGCAGAGATGCATCTCCCAACAGCTGCCTTCAAGATAGAGCCAGGCACCAACCACCACAAGCTAAGTCATGTGGTGGTTCCCAAGGGTTTTTGCTCATGCAGACAAAGAAGGTTACAGATAAGCAGTAAAGACAGATTCAGATGAAAAAGACATCTCAATGGGTTACAGTGTGTTTAAATATATGTGTAGGCTTGGGAGAGAAAAAGAAAAAGGGTAGAGAAAGTCCTTAAAAAAGGAATAGAGTAATAAAACATATAATAAGCCACATAAAGATGGGAAATACACAGAGTCTGGATCCTGTATGTTATTATGTTGTCTTTGAATTTTTGGCTGCTAAGAGACATTGGATTATAAAAACTTCAGATTCAACCAACCTATATGTAGTCAGAAGTTTTCCTGTGCTCTCCTGGCACCAAGGTCCCACAGCAACTCATAAAATTCCTGTGTTCCACCTGGTTCTGCAACTGCTCAGACCCAAGTAAACACACAGAGGCTTATATTAGTTAAAACTGCTTGGCTATTAGCTCAGGTTTACCACTGACTAGCTATTACACTTAAACTCAGTCCATTTCTGTTAATCTATCTGTTGCCACATGTTCTGTGGCTTTACCTGTGTGCCATTACATGCTGTTCCCTGGACAGTGGCTGGTGTCTCCTCACTCAGCCCTTCCTCTTCCCAGAATTCTCTTTGTCTGATTATCCCACCTATACTTCCTGCCTGGCTACTGGCCAATCAGCATTTTATTTATCAACCAATCAGAGGAACACATATTCACAGCATACAGAACACCCCACAGCACCTCCCCTTTTCTGTCGAATCAAAAAGGAAAGTTTTAACTTTAACATAGTAAAATTACATATACTAGAACAGTTATCAAGCAAGAATTACAGTTACAATATCTAGTCTATTTGTATTTGGCAAAATTTAAGAAAATATTCTCTCTACCCTATATTTGTGAGTCTAAAGTTTCATATCTAATTTATCTTTTATTATAACTAAGCAAAATTACATCTAGTCTTCAACTACATCAAAGACCCCAGAAGGATATAATATTATCTAAGTAAACAGGAAGAGCATTTTAAGTAACTTCCAAAAATCTAAAATGACAGAGACAGGTGGCTGCCTGGACAGTCATCCAAAGTTCCTCTGTAACTTTGGGGCATCCATCTTCAGCCCACAGGCCTAAAGTCTCTCAATCTCTCTTCTCTGTGTCCTGTAGAATGTCTGGCAGTTTCTTCTGTGAAGCAGGAACCTGAAGGACCATTTTGCCTTGCAAAGTTCAGCGGTCACCTTCCTATGGGTCCTGCATGTCCAGTCGATATAACATTTTGTCAAGCAGTCTAGGCAAGAACAGTTTCTTGCCCAAATGACTATTTTTGCCAAGAAGAAGATAAACTCCATATGGAGTGTCTTCGACACCCATCCTCCTCTCTGAAGTAAATCAGTGCTGCCAGGAGCAGATGTGTCTCATTGTCCAGGAAAGTCTAAGTTTTTTAAATATTTTAAATGCCATATTCTGTAGGTCTTTGAAATGTTTGAAGATTATCTACATAATTGAAATCTATCTATGTATGCCTAGAAAACTTAATTAACATGACTATAAGTTTGATTATCATAGATGATTAACTATTAATCTGTATTTCTTAATGATACATTACAATTTTAAATGAGTTGTATAAACATAATACCTTAAACAAGAGAAAAAATAAAGACTTCAAAATTTAAGCCAAAAGATATATTACATTGGGGGAGAGGTTATGATTTTATTTCCACAGGAATGAGAGGCTGTGGATTCATTCTGGGTTAAAGAAAACCAGATTTGATTGAGGAAGACCCCCTGAAATTCTGACTACAGACATAAAAAAAAAATAAACCTAGAAGAACTACAAGACAAGGGATATATATATTTTACAGGCTGAAACACATAACAAAAATCATCTTTGGCTGACTTGTGTACAATGCACAGTCTATACTTGTATTAATGCAGATATGTATGTTACCTATAAAAGTTTATGTATTTTCGGGCTGGAGAGATGGCTCAGAGGTTAAGAACACTGGCTGTTCTTCCAGAGGTCCTGAGTTCAATTCCCAGCACCCACATGGTGGCTCACAACCATCTGTAATGAGATCTGGCTCCCTCTTCTGGCCTGTGGGGATACATGAAAAACAGAACATTGTATACATAATAAATAAATAAATCTTTAAAAAAAAAAAAAGTTTATGTATTTTCAGAGCAAGGGAACTAGACACCAATAAAAATGATCCAGGTGATCCAGCACCCAAAACAGCTTTAATGATGCTGAGATGATCCAGCCTCACAACTACTCCAGCCAAGACTTAACAATTATCCAATTTTCTCAAGTTTCCCCAAAAGATGTCAACGACCCCAAAACAATAAGAAGTAGTCTAGAGAACTATGCTCACATTCCCAAAAAATTGGTTATGGATGTTTGTTCTCATTTAAGGGGGGTTGGTTACAAGTTGTTATTGGTAATACGCAGGAAAAAAGCTGAACATAGGCGATTAGATTCAAGGATCTCTATCTGAAAAGAATAAGGGGGGTATAGAAATGATAGGGTAAAAGGGTAGATTATTAAATCTACTTTTAAACCAAAAAAACAACTACTAGTCTTAAATATTTTACATTGGTATGGATTTTTGTATATTGATACAAATTTGAAGTTAATTTTGTTATACGGTATGTATAAGGTATTATGTTTATGCATATTATTTAAAAATGTAATGTATAATTAAGAAATACAGATTAATAGTCATCTATAATAGTAAAACTTATAGTTATGTTAGGTATGTTTTCAAGGTCATAGATAGATATATTTAGATAGATAGATGATCTTCAAACACTTCAAAGATATACAGAATATGGCATTTAATATGTTTAATAACCTAAGGCTTTTCATGACAGTGAGATGTCTGCTCCTGGCAGTATCAATCTACTTCAGAGAAGATGGGCATCGAAGAAATTCCATATGGAGTTTGCTTTCTTTATGGCAAAAACTAGCCATGTGGACAAAGAAACTGCCCTTGCTTCAATTGCTGACAGTTACTGTCCAAACTCGACCAGCAGGACACAAGAAAAGCAACTGCCAAACTTTGCCAAGACAAGGTAGGACAGTTCTTCAAAATTCCCTGCTTCACAGGAAAGTCTATCAGATATTCTAGGCCTCTAGGCCAGAGTTGGATGCTCCAACTTTGCAGAGAAACTTTGGATGACTGTCCAGGCAGCCTGATGTCCCTGTCATTAGGTAACATTTCATCCTTCTGGGGTCTTTGATGGAGTTAAAGACCAAGTAGTTAAACTTATAGTTTTCCTTAGTTATGGTAAAAGGTAAATTGAGTATAAAACTTTAGACTCACAAAAATAAGATGGATAATAAAATATTTCCTCTAATTTCATCAAATACGAATGGACTGGATATTATAACTGTAATTCTTACTTAATAACTGTTTTTCTTGTATATAATCTTACTATGTTAAGGTTAAAACCTTCCTTTTTAATTAGACAAAAAGGGGGAAATGCTGTGGAATAATCCCTCTGTGCACTGTGTGAATATATGTCACTATGATTGGTTTAACAAACAAGCTGACTGGCCAATAGATGAACAGGATAAAGTTAGGTGGGAAAGCCAAACTGAGAATGATGGGATGAGGAAGGGTAGAGTCAGAAGGACGCCAGCCAGCTGCTGAGGAAGCAGGACATGTAGAAAATGAGGTAACAAGCCATAAGCCACATAGCAAATCATAGATAAGAAATATGGGCTAATTTAAATGTAAGAGTTGGGTAATGACAAACCTGGACTATCAGCTGAGCATTTGTAATTTATATTAAGTCTCCAAGTCAGTTATTTGGGAAGCAGCTGCCATTTTTTTTTTTTGGAGCAGGTGGTAAGGACAGGAAAACTCCACCTATAGCCTGAATCATAAATTTTGCCAATCTCCTAAACATGAGCTACTGGGAATATCTGTTTCTGTTATAAAATAGAATTGACTCATAAAGATATAAGCAGAAATTAGATTTGGGTATGTTTACAGGAGCCTCAGCATCCAGGAAGTAGCATTTATGAGCTTGGCTTTGAATCTGTCACAGGCATTTTAAGTGGCTTCAGTCTCCCTGGTTCATGTGTAATCAGCCCATCTGGGGGTGGCACTCTGCTGTCCACTTCACAGCTCTTTATCCCTAGAATCCTCAGGCTGTCACTTACTGAGTTACTCCTTTGCAATGGGCTCCATCATGCATTGCATCTGCGTGTCCCTAATCCTAACAGCCACTGAATCTGAGTTTGAGCAACCACATCAGCTAGTAAGTAATGGAGCAAGGATCTGTCAGCTGCCTCTCACTGACTTAGGCTAGCTTCTAGTCAGTAAGCATAGTTGAGTTATAAAGAGTGTGATAGATGATAGAAAGATGATAGATGATAGATAGATAGATAGATAGATAGATAGATAGATAGATGATAGATAGATAGATAGATAGATAGATAGATAGATAGATAGATATAGAGATGATAAAGATGGATGGTAGAGATATAGATGATATAGATAATAGATATATGATAGATAGAAGATAGACAGATAGAAAGATATGATAGAGCGATGGATGTTAGAGAGATAGATGACAGAGAGATAGATGATATAGATAATAAATATATGATAGAAGATAGATGATAGATAGATAGATAGATAGATAGATAGATAGATAGATAGATAGACAAACAGACAGGTGATAGACAGATTTCTGTGTGTGTATAATATAGGAACTGCATGAGAAAGCATAAGCCTCACTGAGAAGTGCAGTTTGCTCGGATCAACCAGAGACTAAACAACGCAGAGTGAAAGCTAAAGGCTACACTTCAAGACTATACATAAAACATGAAGAGAGAATTTGAAAGCTGTGGTGACCACTGGAAATCCCTGAAGACTCTTAAATTTTCATATTGAATGCATCTTAATGCAAATAATAAATGGCCTCAAAGGGACAGTGATCCTCATATACCCAAGCTGGAAAGGGTTGTGTGTTCCCCTCGACACAATTCCTCTGTGGAAGCATTAGAAAAATGCAGTTTCACAAGCTCCTAATTGCTGGAAGGTACAGAGGAGTGCATTGTAGCAGATGGGTTGGCACAGGCCTCAAATTTTCCATAATTAAGGGTTTAAAAGAAAAGGTAAAGGAGGAAGAAAGAAGGATGGGAATGAATCTACCTAAGATAGGGAAGGGTGGTATCTAAAAACAAAGGAGAAAGTCTGAAGGAATAATCATGTCAAGAGCAGAAGATGCAGGGAGGAAAGAGGAAGAGCTTTCCTTTACAGCAGAGAGTGAAGCCCCAGCATGGCGGTGTAAGCCTGCAAACTCCAGCATTCAGAGGCCGACACTGGAGAATTGCAAGTTGAGGCCAGCCTGATCTACAAAGAGGGACTCAGTCTCAAATCCACCCTTCTCTAAAACAAATAAATAAATAAACATAAAAAAATCCAGCAAGGCTTTTAAAAAATCTTATTCCAAAATGTATATGGCAAGGTCATTATCTTTCCACCTAGAAAAATGACAATTACAGAGTTATAACAAATGTGTAAGTAACTATGTGGCAACAACTGCAGCAAACTTAAGTGCAAAGGAGGGTGCATCCCTCTGAGGTTATAATACACAGAGTGTAATGTCATTCGAAGGCAGGCTGCGATGGCCCAAGCTGAGACTGCATGCCCTGAAACAGTCACTAAAACCACAAACAAGGCATTACAGCTAACCATCTGATAAGTGACATAAAATGGATACATAAAATACTTCAAAAGAGAGGGAGAAAGAGGACTCTGCTCGAGGCCTCCTTCCTAAGCACCCTCCCCAATGTACTGGAGGACGGGTTCCCAGCATGCCACTGTTGGGATGAGAAGCTTTAAGAGGTGAGGCCTGGTGAGAGGTTTTGAAGTGACTGTGAACACCCTCGATGGGGATCGGGAGCCCCTCCCCTGCGCCCTTCATCTTCCTCTTTTTATTTCTGGCCATGAAGTGAGTGGTTTTGTTCCATCATGCACTTGTACCATGATGTGCCCGCATTGCTCAAAGCATCAGGGTCAGCTGACCATGACCAGAGGACCGAAGTCTCGGGGAAGATTTTCTTCAGTTGGTTGGTTTGCTCTTTTTGTGTTAAAGCAAGGCCTCCATGTGTGGTGCAGGCCGACTTCACATTTGAACTTGCAATTCTCCTGTCTCTGCCTTCCAAGTGTTGGGCTTAGAGGTCTGCGACACCATACCCAGGCTTCTGGTGGGTTTCTGTACAGAAACTGACAAGCTAGTTTTAACATTTACATGATAATTCAAGGAATTTACAGAGTAGCCACAACAGCCTTGAAGAACAACACTGCCTGACTTCCAAATTTATTAAAAAGCTAAAGGAATCAAAACAGTGTTTGGTTTTTGTTTGTTTGTTTGTTTTTGTTTTTTGTTTTTTTAAAGCCACATCAATTAAAAAAACAGAAAAGAGAATCAGGGCTGGGGCATATCTCAAAGTACAGGGCTTGCCTAGTATGTGTGAAGTCTTGGATTCAATCCCTTACCACTGTCCAGAAAGGGTGGGAGGAGGGTAACAGGATGGCTTAGCTGGAAAAGGAGCCCCTGCTGACGCTTCTTCCCCTAGGACTCACATGGTGGAAAGAATGTTGTCCTCAGACCTCCACACATGCACTGTGGCACACCCATGCCCTATCTTACATAATATATATATATGTAAGGAAGAAATTATAAAACAAGCCATCAAATCTAAAACTAGCCATGCATGGTAGTACATCCCACATCTGGGAGGCTGAGATGGAAGTCCTAGTCTGACCAGCTTGGGCTGTGTTGCTACTAAATCAACAAACAAGAGAAAGGGAAATAAAGAGATACTGCTGACAGAATGAAGGTAACAGACAAGCTAGGAGAAAATCTTTATGCAGCAAATACTTGAGAAAGGGCTTGTATGTAAAAAACGGGCCAAGGATTTTTAACAAAACCCTTTTTACCGTGTACTTCAGACACTTCACCAAAGATATTCCGGTGGCGATCACATTACACAACTAACATTAAAAAGTCTCGCTATCCCAAATGTTGTTAAATAATATCGAGGAGGGCTGGCAGAATGGCTCAGTGGCAGAGCACTTACGTAATATGCAAAAGGCCTGGGGCTGATCCCCAGAACCTCAAAAAGCAAGGAAGCAAATAAAAAAGAATGCAGAGGAGCTGGGCTCTCACACCATTGGCAGGAATGTTAAACACACAGCCACTTCACAAAACAGTGAAGAAGTTTCTTTAAAAGCTAAGCACAGGCCGAGCATGGTGGCACACCCTTTAATCCCAGCACTCGGGAGACTGAAGCAGGCAGATCTCTGTGAGTTCGAGGCCAGCCTGGGCTACACAGCTAGCTTCAGGCCAGCAGGACTGCATAGTGAGACCCTGTCTCAAAAACAAACAAACAAGTTAACCATAGCATAGTAGAGTTTTCAGGGCAGTGAACTATTCTGTATGATACTATAATGACTCTGGAAACACAACATACAAGTCAATATTAGACAGACTGAGCAGGTTGTATTTAGGAACAAACATACACACACACACACACACACACACACACACACACACACACACACAGTATGTAACTACAATTAAAGAAAAAGAGGATATGAATTTGAAGGAGAGAAAGGTGGGGGGTATTCAAGGGCTTGGAGGGGAGAAAGAAAACGGGGAAATGATGTAATTATAGTATAATCTCAAAAAATTACAAAAGAAAATGCAACTAAATTCAGCCATAGAGGCCAACCAGCTTATTAGTTGCCAACGGAAGGGTGATGGATTACTAGAGGCTTAAGTAAACTTTTGGGACTAATAGTTATGAACACTTATTGGCTGGAGTGATACTTTCCCATATACATAAGGAAAAACATGTCAGATTATCTACATTAAGTATTCACAGTTTACTGTCTGTCAGTTATACCCCAATAAAGTTACTTTTCAAGGATGGCTCCACGATCAAGAAAGATGTGAGTGATTGTAACTTCACCTCCTCTTGCCATCCAGTGCTTAGAAAGCTGAACCAAGAGCTTGGTCTCGCCCTGCTTCCTCTGAGCTCTGTGCCAGGGCTTCGCAGACTCCAAATGTGCATTTCACAAAGGCTGTCAGAGCAGCCCGTCTCCACGCTCTGAATCCTTATCACCCCTCCTCATCCTGTCCCCATGTTTAAACAGCTATGAGACGTCATGTTCTTAGGAAAGTCCAGCTTCACCCCACCCCTACCCTGAGAAAGACTTCAAATTCGCTAACTGTAGGAAAGCCAGCACAGACAGACCAATTTACAGTGTTTACAGAGCTCTGCCAGGGGAGGCCCCACTAGAGATTTAAGTCATGTTATTTCTGCTCTTTTGCAAGTGTAGATGAGAACAGGAAAACACTTGGCCATCACATTATCTGTTATCATCAGGTTCAGCTGCACGCAATAGAAAAAAAAATCTAGTCGTTTACAGACAAGGATTTATTCTCTTCACTTTGCAAAGTCCAGGAGTCAGGCGCTATTCAGTTGGCTCTTTGAAGTTATCAAGGTCTCTGCCTTCTGTCTTCTCTGGCATGTGACTTCCATCTTCAAGGTCACATGATGGCTGCTGAAGTTCTGTTCTCAGAGGCAGTAAGGAGCGGGGGGGGGGGGGGGAGTGGTTAAGGGAGGTGCCTGATCACCCTGGGAGACACAGCCAGGCTGCAGGGAAGGAGGGAGCAGGGCACCATGCCATCAGAAGGGCAGGTGCCTGATGACTGGGCAGACTCAGAACAGGTAGGTTCTGAAATAGCACAGCTCCAGTATGAGGACCCCATCTTTGAATGCTAAGGCTTCCCTTTCCCTGAAGAGCTGCTACAGAAAGAGCATCTCTGCCATGCTGTGGGCCAGCCTTCAGAACTGTGGAACTGGCCCTAGAAGCCTGCACTGATGCTCAGTCTCAAGTGCCTTCACCTTCTCTGTGTGAGCACACAAAGCCACACAGGGTTTCTAGTGTGGGGCAGAAACAGAGAGAGGGCTTCTTGTCTATGATCATATTATTTTGTTTTGTTCCTGAAAAAATCCTCACCCCACCTCCACTGCAGAGCTGAGGACCAAACCCAGGGCCTTGCACTTGCTAGGCAAGCGCTCTACCACTGAGCTAAATCCCCAACCCGTTCATATTCTTAAAAAGTGTTAATGGGTCCACTAATTCATAAAGGGGAGCTGTCCTGAAGGATGATGGTGGAGGGACAGGGATGGAATATCTGTTCACTAGTGAAGATTTTCTTGGTTTTGGCTCTCTGGCTCCAGTACTGCCCAAAGCTGCTTTGTCCTGTTCAGCTCTGAGCTCTCCTGCTGCTGTTAGAGAAAGAGACCAGAATGAATCCAGCCACACTTCATTCCCTTCACACTCCAGAGGTTCCTGGACACAAAATCTGGAGACCTGGAAGGGGCAGCCCTAGACGCTGGGCTTGCCCAGAGCCAGCACTTCACTGTAGTTATGGAGTAGCCCACTGCCTTTGTTTAAAGATGTTAGCAGGGTGTGGTGGTGCAGGCCTTTCCCCACAACACTCAGGAAGCAGAGGCAGGTGGATCTCTGTCAATCTGAACCCAGCCTGGTCTACACAGTGAGTTCCAGGACAGCTAGGGCTATGTAAAACTATATATTGTCTCAAAAAAACTAAAAAATGGGGGCTAGAGAGATGGCTCAGCATTTAAGAGCACTGGCTGCCCTTGCAGAGGACCAAGGGTCAATTTCCAGCAACCACATAGTCACTCACAAACATCTGTAACTCCAGTTCTAGGGGATCTGATGCCCTCTTCTGACTTCTATGGGCACCAGGCATGTACATGGTGTACATACATACATGTAGACAAAACACCCACCTGCATGAAATAATAAACTTAAAAGGAAATCTTATAAAACTGTAAAATACATTTTGGAGAGAAGTACAGATATAAAGCAAAATAAATCTTTCTCCTTCCCACAGCAATGCTCCCCGGGGATCATCAAGGAATTTCTGGCATATCTTTCCAGAATCTTCTACAAATGTATATTCTGTTGATTGCATCTGCAAGAATATTACTTATAAATTATTCACTTAGTAACAATAATGACTGATAATGTATAAGATGCATCTTATTTATATAGAAATTGGAAGCAGAAAACTAAAACAGCTAAAAAACAATAAGTGGGCAATTCTTCCAGAGTGCAGTTTTTGAAATGACCACCAGGCGTCAGAACTGCCAGTTGGAATCCCTGACTGCTGGAAAGTTACAAGAGGGAAAGCGTCCACCAAAAATGTGGGTGACGCCTCCCTAGGCAGCTGCTTTGGCCCTTTGGCCCAGAGTCTCACCCGCTGGCCTCGGGGTGGTCTAGGAAAGGGAAGCTCAGGAAAAACACTGGGTAGTGCGGCCATGCCCTCCCATTCAGCCGGTCCCCTGTGGTCTCCAGAGACGCCGTACAAAGCCGTCCAATCGACGTGAGAAATGCAAACGTGGGTGGGCAGTCAGTCCTCCTGTCTCTACAAGGCTGCTTGCTGAAGTCCAGACACCTTTCCTGTCCAAAGTTGAGGGACAGGCGGGGACTCACCCGCAGCCGTCCTGTTTCAGTAGGGACATCCAGTTCTGGGTGCACCGAGCTCTGTGTAAGCAGAACAGCAGCTCTTGCCACTTCCTAATTGACTTAGCACAAGTTTCCTGTCCAGGCCCAGGCTGCCATCTCCAGATGCTGGTAGAAAAGTGCCCAACCCCCACAGGGAGCACGAAGCATCCCATTCACAACTCTCAGGCTGCTGCTCCAAGGGAGTTATACTGCTGTCCTCCTTTGCTGATCCGACTGAACCATGCCCCGCCCCCCCTGCTCTATAGAGCTGACACCTTGTGGGGAACAGAGTGACTCCTGGGAGCAAGCTTTCTCCTGCACCTTCCTGGATTGCCAGCATCCAAAGAGGGACAGGGCACAGTTACAGGGGGGCTCCAACATGAGACACCTCATCCTGGGAGGATACAATGGGCCCTGGGGGAACAGTGGAAATGTCTTGAAGAAGCAGGCAATTTTTTTGTTGTTTTGTTTTGTTTTTTGAGACAGGGTTTCACTGTTGTGGCCTTGGCTGTCCTGGAACTCGCTCTGTAGACCAGGTTGGTCTCGAACTCACAGAGATCTTCCTGGCTCTGCCTCCCGAGTGCTGGGATTAAAGGCATGCACCACCCCCACCCGGCTAGGCGAGCAAGTTTTTATGTGCTGTCCCAGTGAGCATTTGTCTAGGGGGGTCCTTGGACCACATCCCGCTTCTGAACCTTAGATTATGAAAAGCATCACACAGAACTCAGACCTACCACATACTGAGGTAGAACAAAACCATATGCCCGTGGAAGGGACGGGCTGGTGGAACGTGAGAGGAGGAAGGAAGAAGAGTCCTGCCCTTCATAGACAAAGACATTCTAGTTCTACTGGAGATGTGACCTCCATGCTTCCTGACAGACGAGGTAAGGTGACCTTTTTATGTGAGTTGAATGTCTGTATCTGCCTAACTGGCATATCCTATATAGGCCACATGAAGCAACTGTAATTATTTTAGTCACTACACACTTTAAAAGCTATATGCATAATTTAAAATGACACATCTGTGATGCCATACACATAGTAAAAATGCTGGTTATTATTAAAACATAGGTCCTATTCACACTCAAGTAAGATTACACAGGATGTTTGATGTCCCATACATAATGTACGACCAGTGCTTCATGTAATGATATAAAGGGAATAAACAATGCTTACATCGGGATGGACGTTAACTTACTCTGCAGGGTAATAGCTGTTGCTTTGATGTGGCCTGCAAAGGACTGGCAACAGGACAACCCCCCCATTATCCTAGCACATGTGATGCATGAGGTGTGGGAGAAAGAACCTCGGTAATATCACCCACACGCCGCCCTGATGAGGGCACCAAGAATGTGCTCCGTGAGGAGAGGGAGGCTGAGCCAATCCAGCTGTCCCTTGCTGGCCACTCCTTCAACTGCTTAGTGACCACTGGGTAAAACTGAGCCAGCCAGATCCCTGGAAAGTCAAAGAACATCCAGACATCTGAAGAGCCTTGCTTTCAGTCACAAGTGCCACTTCATTGAGCCATTCAAATGACAAGGGTTCCACAAGCCAACAGAGACGTCACAGGTCCACATGGACCTGAAATTCTTTCTAAAAGGAGCAATGGGTGCTGAGAGGAGAGAGGAAGGGATTCAGCCCCACCCGACTGAATCAAATACCTGCTTGCTCACCCTCCAAGTTAATCACGCTTTAGGCCTGCGTGAGTCACCAAGAGGTGGGCGGTCATGTTGAGTTTGCCACGTGTGGCATCCCAACGACAACAGCTTCATCCTCTGCTAATCCTCTTCCTTAAGTGGCTCCACCTTCAAGCCCCATGCTCAGCCATGGAAAGGCCAGCATCACAACATCCGAAGTTTCAGTCAGGACCACGGGGCGTGCCCCTTGTAGAGAGTGAGTCAGGAAATTGCCGAGGTGAACGTACAAAAACAGCACTTCCTGCTTCAGACGCCAGCCTGGCACACAAGGTCAGGCTAAATGCTCAGGCAGGCTCTAGTCACGAGCATCCCTCCCACATGGGCAGGTGGCCTTCCTCATCTACAGTCAAAGAGCTTCTGAGGTAGTGACAAATAGCTGTTGCTGTTGACATGCAGAACAATGCAGAAGGAAACCTTCCTCAGCAGGTCTCAGCTCAAGCTTTCCAGTCATGCCAGTGAGAAAGGCAAACTGAAGACACCAATGGCGATGGAGAGAATGGGTTCCCTTGCTCCCTGGGTGGCTCATGACATTTCAATTCCCTTCAATCCAATACGGCTGAATTATTTTTAACCTTACCGAGCCTCTTGGCTTTTAGAAAGAAGTGTAACTTGGAGGAGTTGAAGGATAGATAGAAGCAGGGTACGTGTGTGTGTGTGTGGGGGGGGGGGGTTCTTACCAATAAAACAGGCCCATGAACAGCACTGCTCTGACTCGGGTGGGCAGAGCGAGGCATCTTTTACTCAAGGAGTCATGTTAGTGGGACACTCCAGGCGCCCTTTACTTCTCAGAGCGGTTCAGTGCATTTTCTTCTGACACTTTCTCTGTGATTCTGCTTGTATCACAATAGAACAGTTCCAGACAATACTATCTAAATTAAGAAATTCTCACTGCACCATCTTTTGGACAGTTTTACCCAGGATCTAAATAAACTGATCTCAGGTCTTAACAGCCTGGGGTGAGATGCAAGAGAAGTGTCCCATTTCTTCTTGGTTCCGTTCCTCTTCTTCCTCTCATGCTATGAAAAGCCACTTTCAAAACTTGTCAAAGGCCTCGAAGTAAAAATCAATCAATCGACTCAGATTCTCTCTTCAGATCGTGGTGCTGTAGGCTAACGACAGTGGTAGATAAACTGACACCACTATCCTAAGTACCCCATGTTCTGGCCCTCAAACACCGTGCTTTCTAGAATACCCATTTCTTCTTGAAGTATAACCCATGTTCAATAGACGCGAGGAGATATCGATCACGTTCTTCTTACTCTGGCCATCACAAATACAAATGTGCAAGTTTAGCCCCAAATACAAGTTGGCAATCAATCTGAGGTCTGGGAGGCAGCAGAGAGTAGTTGGGACAGGTGAGCAGGGGCGTGCATCACCTGTCAGGGGCAGAAGCTGTTTACATCAATCATTTATCTTGCAGAAATTTGTACTCAAGTCTTTGAAGAGAAAAACCAGAAATTCAAATTCTCTTTTTTTGAAAGAGAGATGACTCATGTGGCCCACGTTGGCCTCAAATGCACTGTATAGCCAAGAACAACCTAGAACTCTTTATGTCCCGGGTGTTGGATTGAAATGTGAAGCACCACACTTGTGATGAATCCAGACTCCCGTGTGCACTCACTCTAAGTGTTCACATGTGGACCCCTGGCTTGACCGTTTTTACCAGCCTTACCATGTGTCTTGACTGGCTGGCTGCAGTATGAGTGGAGACAGAGCCACCACCCTAGAAACCAAGAACTCAAGACTGGTAGGTCCAGCTCTGATACCAGCCCACGCTTCCCCTGAGCAAGACACCTCATTGTTTTGTACCTCAGCTGCCATGTCTCAAAAGTTTAGAAATTCAAAATTCCTTCCGATCCTTAATTGCTAGTGTTTGACTGAACTTTTTCAGGAGGTCAGTCCCCACAAGGAAATCTTAGAACATGGTAGAAGAGAAAATAAAACAAAAAATAGGGTCCCGCACCACAGCGGCCGCTACAAGCAGCAGACATGGCCCGGGTGTGGCAAACACTTGGTTAATAGGACCACAGGAATAAATATGTTCATCAGAGCAGATCTCTTGGAGGATACCCACCACCCATCAGGGGCTACCATCACCGAGTGGAAACTTCCTTCTATGTGACAGACCCTCTCAGTATTCTGAGGCCAACTTCAAGGTTTCAAAGGAATGTTCTGAGTCGGAGCGAATCTGAGCAATAGCATTCCCCCAGCTGGGCCTCCTGTTGGCAACTCATGCTAGCCCACCTGTGATGAGTGTTGTCCTCTGTCACTGTCCCTCTGTGACTTCTGGCAGGGGCCAGTTACACGAGGAGAGGCTCGTGTGAATGGAAATGCAGACAAAGCCCACAGTTGTGTACATAAATGCATAGTGTGGCCTGCACACAAGTGAACTGGACGGAGAGATCACCTTGTGATATAAAGAGCATAGGAAGGAAATAAAACATTAAACTGGAAGCTTCTCATTGTAGCAGTTATAATAAGCAAAACAGATGATAGTATTTACTTTCTCATGGTTATAGTAATCATGTGTCTTAGGCAAAATAAAGGCCCAAGGAATGATGGAAACTTGTGTGAATTATAACCAGGTACCTTCTTCACACAGGCCTTTTTGACATGACAACTTGGCTCCAAGTGACATGAAGAAGAAGGTATGTGGAACCTACATTCCTAGGAGTTCTTGTGAATCAGTTAGGGACAACAGGGCCTTTTTCTTTTGCTATTAGCAGCTGCCAGCAACAATCCAGTGCTTTCAGGAATGATTACCTTTGGTCCCCAAACCAGCTGCAGTCCACGTGTTCAGTTCTCAATGCCCTGGAGGCGTTTTCTTCACTGTGCTCTGTTCCTACCTGCCTTTTGGTAGCTGGGGTGCTTGCTCTAAAAGCCGGGGTGTGCTTACTCTACAGCCTCTGTAGAGCCTTCCCCTTCTGCCTGGAATGCTCTTTACCACGATCTTCTTGAGAGCCATTGATGCAGCAGATCTCAGCCTTCAGGATACTCCTCACCCCTCCCAAACACCCAACACAGAGCCTCTGTCACGGTGCCCAACCTTTAACTCTGGGCTCAGCACCCCACACCATACACCTGATGGATTTCCTGTTTCTTTTTCTTCATTTTGAGTCTTACTTAGAAGACAGAATCTAAAACAAGAATTTGAACTGATGTGAGCTTATAAAAATATAAGCTACTTAGGAACTCGGATGCTGTGTCTTGTTCACTGCCTATTTCCAGGGCCTAGAATAATGCTTTCAACCCTGGCTGACAGAATGGACAGAAGGCTGGGTAGCCAGAAGACTCCATCTGGCAGATGCTTGCAAGGTGCCCATGGTGGACTGGGACTGGCCCCCCAGCCTACCAGGGAGAACAGACCTTGATAAGGCAAGAGAATTGCTTCCAAAGTGTACCAAACCTTTTTCCCAAGATGACTCTGAGAACAAACTCCACGGAAAGTTAGGAATCAGCATGTGAGGAAAATCACAACAGAGGTACTAATTTGGAAAGCATGGAGCCCCAGAAGATCTAATAAGGCTGGAGTGAAGGACAGAGGGACCACAAAAGAAAGATGTGAGCCAACTTACAAGTCTCTGGGCATTAAACTGTGACCTTATGAATGAAGAACCATCCAAAGGGTTCCAAGTGACATGATGGTTTCATACCTTATTACCGTGATTTTGGTAGTAGTGAAGGCAACAAATCAGACAAAAAGCACAAAGCATTTAGGATGCTGTTGTCTAAACCAGATGAGCAAAATATGTAAAGAATGCAAAATATTAACGGCAATGATGACGGAAAAGAAGAGTTGGATTTGAAAGCTGAGGAGGTAAAGCAGTGGAGTTCAGTGACACATGAGATATGAGAGTGAAGGAGAAGATGCGGTTAAAGGAACTTCCAGTGTCTGGTTGGTGTTGGTGGAGAAATCGTGATGTTTCCTTTAAAGCAAAAGGCTGTGAAGCTCTGAGTCTGTCCTGTTTGTGATGTGGTAGGATCTGCGCTCTGGGTTCCCAGATCAGGTGGAGACTGGCCTAGGTGGCCAGCTGTGTGCCCAGCACAAGGCGTGTTTATCTGCTCACGGAGTAAGCTTGCCCAGCAGTCCCTCTGGCTTGCCGGTGACTTCTCTGCTGAGGACACACATGCGGTTTCAGCTCACAGCCATTCCTGGAGGAACACGCTGGTCCATCACCACAGAAGCATGACTATTGGTCTAAATATAGACATGCTTGTAGCCTCAGAGAAACAAAAGACCAGAAGTCAGGCTTCCAGTCACTTCAAGGAAATTCTATGGTGATAGAATTGATAAATCAATGAATGTTATACTTCTCCTACCTGACAATTTGATCTGAAGATTAAGCTAGGATTACCTCAACTATGTTTCATTCCTCTCGACTTTAGTGGCTAAAGTCATTCTTAGCCCTTCCTACAGCCTCAGCCCATTGCAAGATATTCCTGACCATCCTCATGGGACACGTCACAGGTGCTAAGTACAGTAGGCTGTCTGGGCAGACACACTGCAGGGATCTTTGAATTCTCCTAACTCTTCTTTTGGCTTTCATCTGCAGCTACCATCTGTAAGGTCATCTAATTTGAACACCATGGGCACCGGGACCTGCCACCTTGGGTTTGCACACTGGTGTTGCCATTTGTGAGTTATGGGATTTGAGGGCAGGTCATTAGCCTTTCTAAGATGCAGATTCTGCCCTCATCTGAAAAATGAAGAAGAGGAGGAGGAGGAGGGGTGGTGGTGGTGGACAGATGACTCAGTGGTTAAGAGTCCTTGCTGCTTTTGCAGATCTGAGCTCAGTTCCCAGGACCCATGCAGACAGCTCACAGAGGCCTGTAACCTGAGCCCCAGGAAATCCAACAGCCTCTTCTGGACATCCCAACACATGTGGCATACACTCACACAGACACATAGATATTTTTTAAAGAACAGTGTTAACTGGTCTACCTTATGGGGGTAACTGTGATGATTAAATGTATTAATATTTATAAAGTAGCTAAAAAAACACCTGGCACATAGCAAGCACTCAATAAACATAAGCTACTATGCCACTGCCATGGTACCTGATGGCCCTGGGATGCCTCTGGTGGGTCCTGTCATAGGTACCAAAGCTCTAGGAGTTCATCTTGAAGGAAGAGCCAATGCCCTCTTCCTTCTGTAATATGATGCCAAGGGATAACAAAGCACCACAGCCTATACGCTGTGTGTTCTGATTACCAATGAAACAGCTGACCTTTCACCTGCTGTACCCCCTAAACCTTCTCATGACACCTACTTCCAGAAGACCTGAGAAAAACACAAGTCCACTCACACTAGGCTAGAAGATGAGCAAGAGTGACAGGCACCATGCAGGCCTCCCTTTCCTAGAGCTCTGCTACAGGGTCAGGTGGGTTCAGCCTGGCTCCAGTTCCATCCCTCAGGATGCACTTGGCCGATCAGGACTTCCTTCATCCTCAGTACACTCAATTCGTTGAAGGGTGGACTGGATGCCGAGGCTTTGAAAAGAACCAGGCACCAGCTGCACTGAAGGTTGGCAGTGGAGAACAATTACAAACTAAATCCCAGACTGAAGAAAGTACTGACGCAGGCCTTTAACGTATCCTTGATGATGAAGTACCGGTCCATACCTAGCACTAAGACAGGGAACAGAAACTGAAAATCCAAGCGTGAAAGCACTTAACCAGTTCCTAGGAATAACTCTAATAAAAAATGTGAGATTCCCATATCAAAAACTGTAAAACACTATTAAGGAAAAGAGTAGAGATAGGATGGACTGTCTGTAGGTGAACATGCTTGCCTCGGAACCCACAGAAAGGTGGAAGAGGAGAATCAATTCATTCAAGCTGTCCTCTGCCCTCCATATGCACACCCTGGCATGCATATGGCCCTCCCCTACACAAACAATAATAAATGAAAGAAAAAGGCAAGATTATGTTAAGAAAACAGATATCCATGGGCATACACCTGAAATCCCACCTGGGAGCATAGCTATGGAGTAATACTCAGCCAAGAAATAAGAAAAAAGAAACACGAGAAGAAAAACAAGAGGGGAGGAGAACTATACAAGTGGAGAACTGCTCCATGTGCTTCTGGGGGGAGGGCACCGAGACAGGGTTTCTCTGTGTGGCCCTGCCTGTCCTGGAACTGGCTCTGTAGACCAGGCTGGCCTCGAACTCAGAGATCTGCCTGCTCTGCCTCTCTAGTGCTGGGATTAAGGGTGTGCACCACCACCAGGCCTGCCTTCCATGTTCTCAAATCAAGATTCAACATTATAAAGAAACCTGTTAGCCGGCGGTGGTGGCGCATGCCTTTAACCCCGGCACTCGGGAGGCAGAGGCAGACGGATCTCTGTGAGTTCGAGGCCAGCCTCGGCTACAGAGTGAGCTCCAGGAAAGGCGCAAAGCTATACAGAGAAACCCTGTCTTGAAAAAGCAAACAAACAAAAAAAAGAAACCTGTTTACCCCAAGTTGATCTACAGGTTTATTGCAACTGCAACAAAATGTAAGCATGTTTTTGTGATAATTAACAAAATGATTTTATATGAAACATAAAAGGCTAAGAATAGCTAAGACAATCTTAAAGGCAAACTAGGGAAAGCCCCCACTACCAGATGCAAGACAATCATAGGCACCAAGTCAGGACGGCATGGCACAGACTTCTGTCAGCGGCTGCAGAGCACACCCAGGAAATAAAGAAGCCTGTAGAAACCTGCTCAAGCACGTGCTGTCCTCTTGTCTATCAGAGTGACTGCACTGGAAGGCATAGGGGGAAGAGATTTTTTTCCTCTCTAAAAAATATGGTATATTCAGCAGGGCAGTCATGTGGAAAAGCAATAGAATGGGGTTCCTACCTTAGACCTCCCAGAAAGTTAGTCCACAAAGGCTGCAGAAACTAAAGGACCAAACACTGAACCTAGAGGATAATGTAGTAGACTATCTTCACGCCCCTGAGGACATAGGATGGCTTCTAAAGTAGAGCATAAAAAGCACAAACCGCCCGGGCAGTGGTGGTGGATGTCTTCAATCCCAGGACTCAGGAGGCAGTGGTAGTCAGATCTCTATGAGTTCAAGGCCAGCCTGGTCTACAGAGTGAGTTCCAGGACAGTTAGTGTGACACAGAGAGACCCTGTCTCAAAACACCAAAGGGGAAGGGGAAAGAATTCATCAAGAGGTCATTAAAAGTGAGAGCAAATCATGCTGTAGGAGAAGAAATCTACAAAAGAACTCAAATCCAGAATACACAAAGAATTCTACAAATCAAGGCTGAGGATGTAGTTCAGACTTATTCATCTAGCATGCAGTAAGTCCTGGGTTCGATCCCAGCACCACACAAACTCAGAAGTGGTGACTCACACCTGTAATTGCAGCACCATACTCCTAGTATTCAAGATGTGACTGAGGCATGAGGACCAGAAATTCAGAGTCATCCTCAGCTACACTGGAAATTCAAGACCAGCATGGGCTACAGAAGACCTTGCTTTAAACAAAAGTCATCACACAAATCAGGGGCTAGAGAGACAGTTCATCTGTTAAGAGTATGCACTGCTCTTCTAGATGACCTGGGTTCGATTCCCAGTACTGACATGGCAGTTGTCTATAACTACAGTTCTAGGGGATCCAACACCTCTGCTGCCCTTTGTGGAAACCAAACACATAAGCACAAGCACTTAATTCAAACACATAAAATAAAAATAACATTTTTTAAAATTCCATAAATTAATAAAATCAGTAAGGTAACAGTCTTCAAAGGGAAGGGGTAAGGACCGGGCGTGGTGGTACACTTTTAATCTCAGCACCTGGGAGGCAGGGGCAGAAGAGTCTCTGTGAGTTCATGGCCTAGACTACCTACTGAGCTCCAAGCTAGCCAGGGCTACGTAGTAAAATCCTGTTTTTTAAAAAAGTAAATACAAAATAAAAATAGGAAAAGGAAAAAAAGGTGGGGGTGGGCAGTAAAAAAAGAAAGTGTTAACAGCAAACAGCATACGTGTATATGTGCATGTAGTCAATGCCAGTCCTAAGAGAAATGCCCACTAAAACTACAACTATTTACTACTAGCATCTGGATAATGTTCTATTTCACAGTCTGGGTGATAGTTGCATACATATTCACTTGAAGAAAAAAAAGCCAAGTTGTACACTTAAGGATTTATATACTCCTCTATATATGGTACTTTAATTAAAATCATTACTAAAAAAGACAGAGACTTACTACTTTAAAGAAATGTGATGTGTGGGCCTTGTTTGGATCTTGATTCATACAAGCCAACTGTTTAAAAGAATTATGGCCATTGGGGGAATTCTGAACGCTAACTGCACATTTGACGATAATTAAGGGGCTATTAACCATTTAGGTGTCATAATGGTACTATGGCAATGGTTTCCTTTTTTGTTTATGGCAGTACTGGGAATTGAAGCCGCAGCTTCCAGCATTCCACAAAATCAGGCTACTCAGGAGGCTGAAGCAGAAGGATCTCAAGTTCAAGGCTTGACTGGGCTACAGAGTGAGTTCAAGGCCAGCCTGCACACACTGGAGAGACCCCGTCTCAAAATAAAAATTAAAGCATGGGGAGGAATAGATTTTAGTGGTAGAATGTTTCCCTGGCATATGCAAGACTCTTTAACCCCAGCACGGGGAAAACAGAAGCAGGTGTAGCTCTGTGACTCTGTGAGTTTGAGGTTAGCCCGGTCTACACAGGGTTATCCTGTCTCAAAAGGGAAAACAAACAAAACACCACCACCAAAAAACATCCCAGGTGGTGGTGCACGCCTTTAATCCCAACACTCTGGAAGCAGAGCCAGGTAGATCTATGTGAGTTCAAGGCCAGCCTGATCTACAGAGCGAGATCCAGAGCAGCCAGGGTTACACAGAGAAACCCTGTCTTGAAAAACAGAAAAAAGAAAGAAAAGAAAAGAAAGAGTATTTGGGGGACTGGAGAGACTGCTCAGTAGTTAAGAGCACTAGCTGCTCTTATAGAGGACCAGGATTTGGCTCCCAGCAACCAGAAGGAAGCTGTCTATAACTTCAGTTACTTGGGATCCGACACTGTCTTCTGGCCTATGTGGGCACTACACACACACACACACACACACACACACACACACACACAATTTTCAGGCAAACACTCATACACATAAATTGGTACAGTGCCTATTCCTAGAGAGTGCATACAGACATGACAGAAAAACCACCTGCCCTGGGCTGCATACAATTTGTCTGTTTTTGTTAACCCAACACAGCTAGACAGTCCCCTGGAAACAACCTCAGTTGAGAAAATGCCCCCGTCAGACTGGACTGTAGGCAAGCTTACTAGGTGAGTTTTCTTGTTTGATGACTGATGTGAAGGGCCCAGCCTTCTGCGGGGCAGTGCCACCCTTGGGCAAGTGGTCCTGAGATATATAAGAAAGCCAACTGAGCAAGCCAGGAGGGAGAAAGTCAGTAAACAGTGTTCCTCTATGGCCTCTGCTTCAGTCCCTGCCTCCAGGTTCCTGCCTGGAGTTCCCACTCAGCCTTCCCTTAATAATGGACTGTGAGCTCTAAGAAGAAATCAGTCCTCTCTTCCCCAAGTTGTTTTTGGTCATGGTCTTTATCATGGCAATAGAAAACCAAACTAAGACAGCTGCCTTCTATCTGCTTCTAGAATGGGGTATGCACCATTCTAAGAGCTCTGAGCAGGCTGGCTGCCCTCCCTGAAGGGCAGCTCCCACAGCTTCTGGAGCTGACCTAGCCTACACATTCCCACTATATATCAAGCGTATGCCAAGTAGCTTTGTCTCAGGCAAGTGTCTGTGGCCTTCTCTGCAAGCTGACCTGGTCAAAGGTGCTAACGTAACAAATATGAACCAGGAGGTGGGGGTGGAGTGGCACACACTTTAATCCCAGCACTTTGGAGGCAGAGACAGATGGATCTTTGAGTTCAAGGCCAGCCTAATCTACAGAGTTGGGTTCTAGGACTTCTCAGACTACAATGAGAAAAACTTGTCTCAAAAAAACAAGAGCCGGGCCGTGGTGGCATAGGCCTTTAATCCCAGCACTCGGGAGGTAGAGGTAGGAGGATCTCTGTGAGTTCGAGGCCAACCTGGTCTACAGAGTGAGTTCCAGGACAGGCTCCAAAGCTACACAGAGAAACCCTGTCTCAAAAAAAAAAAAACCAAACAAACAAACAAGCAAACAAACAAACAACCCAAAAGAAAGCAAAAAAAAAAAAAAAGGAAAAAGAAAACAAGTATGCCGGGTGGTGGCGGCGGCGGTGGAGGCGGCGGTGGCGCACGCCTTTAATCCCAGCACTCGGGAGGCAGAGCCAGGCGGATCTCTGAGTTCGAGGCCAGCCTGGGCTACAGAGTGAGTTCCAGGAAAGGCGCAAAGCTACACAGAGAAACCCTGTCTCAAAAAACCAAAAAAAGAAAGAAAGAGAGAGAGAGAGAGAGAGAGAAAGAAAGAGAGAAAGAAAGAAAAAAAGAAAGGAAGGAAGGAAGGAAGGAAGGAAGGAAGGAAGGAAGGAAGGAAGGAAGGAAGGAAGGAAGGAAACAAAAACAAGTATGAATTCCTCGATGAATCTAGTCTGGCTCTTTGCAACTCCAGAATCCTAGGCCCAAACAACTTGGTCTAGAGACAGATGCAAACACAAAATTGACTTGGTAGGGCCTCTTGATTTAGTGTTTCTTGGGAAGACTTCAGCTGTGAGAGCTTTCCTACTTATAGGTTAGGTAATTCCTTCCTGCTCTCCTTTGCCACTTTCTGGAGTAGTGTCTGGAGTTGGTTGAGTCTACAGGTTATACCTGGCCTCCTGTATCATCTCTACCAGGCAGATTATTTGCATTCCAACTGGATTCCTTGGAGAAGTGAACTGCATCTTCAAAAAGGCGTTTCAGACACCCTGTGGCGCTTTTGAAGGAAGGGAATCCTTGTAGTATCCCGCAGGGGTTCCTTATTTACTACTAATCAGGGCAAAGCCAAGGCTTCATATACACAGACACAGCCAGGCACAGACATTAATTTATAGGACTTGCTTCTTGTTTTCTTTTAACCTTGAAGGAATTAAACAATGACTTCCATTCATATTCTACCAACAGCTATCTCTAAAAAGTAGCATATTGTAAGGTTGAGTACCCATACACAAACTGTGTGACCTCCAATCTTCTGGGCTTCAGTTTATCACCTGTAAAATGGTACCAATTGTATTTCATAAGGCTGATGAGAAACGCAAAATAGGATAATACATGTAAGCCGCGTAGAACAATGCCTGGCCAATAGTGTTGGCTTTTAGTCTTATTTAGTGATTATGAAAGCTCTGTTATGGACATCTTTAATCATAAAAAAGGAAGGCTAAAATGGAAGCAGGGGCTGGCAGGATGGCTCAGGTGATAAAGACACTTGCTGCCAAGCCGGAGGACCTGAGTTCCATCCCCAGTACTTACATGGTAGGAGAGATCTGACTCCCTGAGGTTGTCTCTGACCGCTCCATCACACACAAAATAAACAAAATACAATACTAAAAAACAGCAGAACCAGCAGCCACCAGGAAACAAGAACAGTATTGCTCTAATTCTGCCTAAACCCTACCAACAAATTTATATCTATGCCATAGTATTTGACAATAACCTAGCATCAGGAGCAGACATTATGAGATAAGGAATCTAAGGGGTATCAGGAAACTGGGCATTCTCACTTTTCAGAAATGCATATAGAAAGTCTGTGTTCAGAAGAAGCAACTCCCATCACTGTTACATAGAATCTGCAAGCCCTAGTCTGACCTAGCCATGGGTTTCTTACACTAGCCTCAAGAAGTGCTCAGCTATGGTTTGTTATGTTGTCAATCACTGGCATTATGGCCTCTCTCATTTAAAAAAAAAAAAAAAAAAAAAAAAAAAGACCCAGGAAGATTAAGATAGGTTAGTACATGTAAGCCACTTAGAACTGTCTCATGTAGTGGATTCACACTCACTATGCAGCTGAGGATGACTCTGAACCCTCTGCTCTGCCTCCAGCTCCCAAATGCTAGGATTATAGACATGTGTCACCACAAATGGCTTGATGGCCTCTCATTCAACAAACTGTTTTTTAAATTCAGGCTATTTTTTTTTTTTCTTCAGTTTTTCAAGACAAGGTTTCTCTGTGCAGTTTTGGTGCCTGGTGCCATCCTGGATCTTGCTCTGTAGACCAAGCTGGTCTTGAACTCAGAGAGATCTGCCTGCCTTTGCCTCCCAAGTGCTGGGATTAAAGGCGTGCGCCACTGCCACCCGGCAAATTTAGGCTATTCTGTTTCACATTTGCCTATATGTTTAATGTTATTAAAGAGCACACTTACTATTAAAGAGCACAGTTTTAATATTTCATTTGGTGCTGGGGATTGAACTCAAGGCCTTATACATGCTCTACCACTGACCTACAGCTCCAGCAACCATTTTACACTTTTAAAAGATTTATTTCAAGTGTATGAATGATTGGCTGCATGTATGTATGCCTGGTACCCTCAGAGGTCAAAGAAGGGGGTCAGACCCCCAGGAAGTGTAGGTACAGACAGTTGTGAGCCATCACATGGACGCTGGAAGTAGAACCAGGTTCCTTTGTAAGAAAAGGTGCTCTAAAGTGCTGAGCCATCTCCCCAGCCCTTATAACAATTTTAAAATAAAAATAATGAACTAGAAAATCCAGATATCCTTTTAATAATTTTTTGAGGCAGGTCTCACTAGGTAGCCTTGGGTAGTCTAGAATGATGTAGACCAAGCTTGTCTCTGACTCACAGAGATCCTCCTGCCTCTGCCTCCTGACTGCTGGGATTAAAGGAATTTGACACATGCCCCATCCAATTTTTTAAAACTTTATAAATAATTACCTACTTTAAAATTTTTTTAAAATATCTACTAGTCTAGTATCTCTGTACAGACTGTGTATACATAGTTTTAATAGCTATAATTTATTTAAGTCATAATTGTCCCATAATTATTTATGAGTTATGACAATGCCAGAGAGACGAAGAATACATTTGAACTGTGAATAAGGAAGACTGCCCAAAGGGTCTGCTGTCTAAGAATCTATGCAGGGACTCCCAGGGCTCTTAATTATTCATCTACTTTTCAAAGTTAATAAATAGGAATGCCTTTCTACTCTTTATCCCCAAGACGAATTTAGCCATGTGTGATGGTGTGTGTGTGTGTGTGTGTGTGTGTGTGTGTGTCTGACTGACAAGTGCCTGTGTGATGGAGTGTGTGTCTATGACAGTGTGTATGTGGAAGACAGCAGCCTGAGAATTAGGAGAGTCAGGTTATGGAGAGGAGAGTCTTAAAAAGCAAATACAGAATACACACAGCACTGCTTTATCTGTCATGTTTTTATTAGGATCAACTTCTCATATTTTGATTATTTTTGAGTATTCTTTTAAAAACATTAGTTGTTGGTTTGGGGTTGTTTGTTTTTTCAAAAGAGGGCTTCTCTGTGTCACCCTGGCTGTCCTGGAATGTGCTCTGTAGACCAGGCTGGCCTCGAACTCACATAGACCCACATGCCTCTCCCTCCCAAAATGCTGGGAACACTAATGTTTTAAAAGCATAACATTATTACAAAAAGAGAAAATTTATCTATCATCTTCATAGCCCAAATAAACCCTGTTCACACTTCAAAATATATTGACAGTTAGCAAATTTGAACAGTAAGGAAAGTTTCACTCAGTCCCTCCACAAAAAGCCACTGTCTACCCAATTCTGTTCTACCAGAAATGTAACTATATATACTTACTCATTTCCCAAGAAGAATCCTATTATCAAGTGTTTGTAACATTCCTTCTTTATGTAACATGGTATCTGGCTTCCGTGTTCTCACCAGCCCAGGTGATTTCCTCTTCCACAGACACTACACTTCAGTGAGTGCCCCTGCACCCACGAGTTAGTGTCACAGTTTTAAAATGTGGTGCTACCTCAAGGCTGGTGTAGCAATTATAAAACTACTCCAAGCAATCCCTCTTAGCTGTGTAGTAGGAGAAAAGTAAGTTGCTGGTATAGTTCATTTCCTTCAGAAAATTTCCCCAGATGTTATTATTTACACCAAATGGGTCTCTCAACAGCTGGAGACAACTACTGAGGAAAAGGCTACTTTGCTCTGGGACAAAGGTGGATGCATGCTCACTTTTGAATTCAAAGGCCTCTGTCTTCCCGGTGAGATACACCTGTTGTCCTCACCCCGTCTACTGCCCACTGCAAGGATGGATGTTTATAGAGAGGAGGAAATAAGCAAGTGCTGGAGAGATATGCATGGGACGATGGATAAAACTGCTTAGTGACTGGGCCCTCCCTCCTCTCACCAAGGCTGACAGATTGTCTGCATATAGCTGCATACGACCAAGGCTGAATGGCAGAGTTGGGGTAGGAAAGTGGCTCAAGTCCTCAGCTCAATATTAAAGTGACTTGACATCTTTGTACTGAGTGCTCTCAAATCCTTAAGTGATGGAAGGTTTAAATTTATCTTGAAACATTTTAACATGTTTTATGTTTGTTTGCTTTTTCCAATCTCATTCACCCATCCACCAACTCCATCAAACAAATTGATAGGGGTTATTATATTCTTTAAAAAAACGGCATTGTGGGCTGGGGAGTTGTCTCAGTGGTTAAGAGCACTACCTGCTCTTCCAGAGGACCGGGGTTCAATCCCCACCACCCACATGGCAGCTCACAACTGTCTGTAACTCTAGTTCCAGTGGATCTGACACCTTTATACAGACATACATGCAGGCAAAAACACCAATGCACGTGAAATAAAAGTCAGTTTTAAAAAGTGACACTGTGTCTGAGGGACAGTGAAGTCAAATGGCTGTTCAGAGTCAGGACACTGACCAAGTCTTCTGACTCCAGGACATTCCTATATTCCCTCCTGATTCTGCCCAACTTACCTAGTCCAAGTCCAGCTTGCCACTGTACAACCTCAAATAAAGAAAAGGTAGTAGGAGTTGGTGTACTGGTGCATGCTTGGAATCCCTGCACTCACGAAGGTAAGGCAGATGGACAGGAGTTCTAGGCTACACTGAGCTTCTGTACGGTAAACAATACTCTACTCCCAACTCCTAAATTTAAATCTGGACAGAAACATAATTACCAGTTTAACCAACACCTGTGAAAATTTACTTTTGTGTTTTTTTATAAACACCTACATATTCAAAACATCTCAACTTCCAAAAATGTGATATCTTTTTTAGTTTTAAGAATTAGAAATGTTGCCTTGGAATATACCCGGTCACTTGTCATTACTATTTCCTGAATTGCTTTCTAGTCAATCAGGACTGATACAGATGAGTTTACTGTTGTCAATGTTTTCTTTCATATTTTTTGGTTTTTTTGAAACAGGGTTATGGCTGTCTTGAAACTCAATCTGTAGACCAAGCTGATCTCAAACTCACATAGATCCTCCTGTCTCTGCCTCCCAAGTGCACTACCACCCACTGGCTATTTTCAAACTCTAAATGTGTTTGAATGTTTTACCTGCATGCATGTATGTACATCACGTGCATGCCTGTTGGATCCCCTGGAACTAGGGTTACAGATGGTTCAGGTGCTGAGAATCAAACTTGGATCTTCTGCAAGAGCAACAAGTGTTCTGCTGCGCCATCTCTCCAGCCCTCAAACCCTTCTGAGAAGAGAAGAAATGCATTTACTTTATAAAGACCAGACATGTATTTGTCATTGAAACAAAAGGTTCACAAAATAAGCACCCTACCTTCAGGCGATTTACTTGAATATTTATGCTTGTATAATTGTCTACTTTACTTTAAAAATAAAAAAACACTAATTATGGCTCAGCACATTGATTTTACGAATGAGTTATGACCCACAGTTTGAAAAGCACTGCATGACGATGAGTACACACACATTCTGCCCTCGAAGCATTCATATACTTGCTGGCAGTCTCATGTATACACAGTCCCTAGACAACCGGAAGACTTGGAAAGGCCTTAGTGTCAATTATTTCAGTAACCTACTATGTAGCAGATTCCGCAGCTTCCCTGACAGGGTGACACACCCCAAAGCCTTTGCTTTCCAGGGGCAGGGGGCAAAGCTCAGTGACAGAATACAGCTTAGCACAAATGAAGTCCTTGCTTCCCTACCACTGCCAAACAAACAGGACCGGAAGTTACCTTTCATTTGGTACCTACCATATTTAGAGTCCCATACAATAGTGCAGAAATTAATCAAGAACCTAAATATACACACAATTTTTTCCCAGAGAGACAATTTGTACTTAATCCTAGGACCCAGCTTTTGTAGGAGGAAGGAAGAAGAGAGAAAGCTGGAAGACAAGAGGTCTCAAAAAAGTCCCCTTAGTGACCTCAAGGAGTGTCAGTGAATGAGATTATACACAGTCTTCAGTATTGGGGAGACCCAGTAAATTATACTCACAGTAAAGGCTGGAAGGCTAGAAGCCAGGAAACGCTCCCCTAAGGAGGTTCAAAAGGAGCTGTGTCTTGACAGAGAAACTCCATACACTCGGACGGGCAGAGAAGACAGGAGGTCTTCAGAAGAAACAAGCCCAGCACGTTCAATGGCAGTAACAAAGGGTCACAGAGATGGCAAGTGATAAAACCTTTCCATAAATACGTACAGTGTACAATATGTCGCACATAATTTATGAGTTAACTAAAAATAAAAATAAAAACAAGACACTTTTAAGAAGAGAGCTAGCCAAAAGGAAAGACTGAGAGAAGACCAGATCCACCTATGGAAATTAAGACAATTATAGATCTTTCTACCCTGTGGGTAACAGGACATTACTGAAGGTTTCTGAATGTGGACAATAGTATTTCAAAAACTATTAATGGGCAAGTGGTACCGAAACCTGTCTCTAAAAAGACCTAGAGTTCAGACAACAGGTTCCCATCCTCTGTTTCACTATACATAAAAATGTGTACGTGTACATGGACTTTAGAAATTCAAAATTTTTTAGGAGCAGCCTTGGTTACCCCTAAGGAAGAAAAGCTGAGGTATACACACTGAGCTTGGGTAGCAATGAAATCCTATTTACTGTTCCTTTCATGCCTCTCCTTTTGTTACTGAGTGTGAGCCTGGCCTGTAGTTAAACGGTTCTTTTCTTTATAAAAGCTATAGACTTTATTCAAAGTAAGGGGCAGACCTGATCCATCCTCAAGGCTGCTGGGGACCTACCAGATGACTATTAACTATTTTGCAAAGAGTAAATTCTGCCTAAACAATAACAACCTTTATGATGATGAGATTTCTAAAGTAGCTACACAGGGATCTGTGGAGGCATTAACTATCTAGTAATTCTGGCTCTGCTGGATATACTGTCTGTGCCCTGTGAAGCTCAGCTAGAACCAAGGTCTGTCTCAGGTGAATACAAACACGGTATGTGAATAACCTTGCAATTACAGCTGACACCTGAAAGCATATTTAAAGCATGAGAAACTCCACCCTGGTCTTTCTGTCTCTCTTCCCCGTCTCAGGATGAACAGAGATCAAGATTCTTGACAAATCATAGGATAATTTTTATTGCACTTCTAAATTGAAAAGGACTGCCTCCAAAGGCCTCAAAATTACTGAGCTGTGAGTATTGTAAATTTTAGGGACATAAGATGTATTGCTTGAGGCTGGTTTTTATTTTTCCTCCCAAAGGGAAGTCACCAAGGACTTCCTAAACTTCAGAGAAAAACATCTGTACATACCAGGTCAACATGCTACCAACCATATACATGTAACTGATGAGGGGGTCCTGTGGACCATTCACCACTGAGTAACATTCAGCCCAGTTATCTGCTGCTGTATTTCTCCATCCAAGAAAGCCACGAACCTCACTGGGACAGTGAAACCCCAGTCACTTGAAAATGTCAAGGCAGGCTCTGCATCGATGCCTGACTCCCCCCCTG